>CAUYLG010018883.1:0-52956 GCA_963573385.1 Cacajao melanocephalus
CATAAACCCCTTTTTATTTCCCAGGTGTTCTGTCCCAGGGAGTTAGGGCTTTATTTATGAGTTTCCATTGTGCTGCTGCCTTTTTTTTCAGGGCTGCCCTGCCCAGCAAGGAGGCAGCCTAGTCACTGTCTGCCTGCCTAAGCTTTTCTGGGCTGCTATGGGCTCCGCCCAGCTGCCGTGTGAACTTCCTTGCAGTCCTGTTTATATGGCTGTAGTTAGAACCGCCTAGGCAGTGGTGGCTCACCTCTGTAATGGCGGACTCTCTGCAATGGCGGGTTGCCTTGGTAACGGCAAGCTGCCTCAGCAATGGCGGACTGCCTCCGTAGTGGTGGAGTGCCTCAGTAATGGCGGACGCCCCTCCCCCACAAAGCTGGACCGTCCCGGGTTCAGCTGTGCTTGCTGTGAAACTCTCAACCCTGAGCGTTTCCAATTGCTGGTTTTTTTTTTTTGTGGGGGTGGGACTAGCTGAGCCTGATCACCTGGCTCCCTGCCTCAGAGCCTTTTTTGTTTAGTTGAACGATTGACTCTCTCCCAGGTGTTCCAATCACCTGATGAATAGGCGCTGGGATCTGCATGATTTCCCGTGCGGCGACCCACTGCGCCGGCTGAAACAGCAGCGCTGATATTCGTGGCGCTTTTTTGCCCGGGAATCTCTTGGCCTGGTTCCCTGTTTCAGACCCCTTTTTAATCAGATGAATGAGCGATTCTGCCTTCCCGAAGCTCCACTTGCCAGCTAGAAGGGAGACCTAGACTAGTGAATTTTGTACGAAGAACCGCCACACCGGCCAAAAAAGCCGCGCTGGCGACCCGTACGGCTCCTCCGCCTGGGAGTCTCCTAGTCTGTGGACAATAAATATCCCTCTAGAAATGCGGCGTCCACTCACCCTCTGCGCTTTCACTGGGAGCTGCAATCCTGAGCTGTTCCTAATCAGCCATCTTGGATCTTCTCCCATAACCTGGTTTAATGTATGGTAAGTCTATAAATTTGTTCTTTCTCCTCAAAAAAAAAAAAAAAAAAAACAGTTAAGAAACTTTACAAGAATTTTAGGTTTAAAAAAATTTGCTGAGAGAAATGAGAGTACTGTCACTTAACCCCTAATAACATGCGGTGTTCAAGCCTTCCAGTATCAGCGCCTTTTGCTTGTCATCACCGCTAGTTGTTTCACTAGCATGCTGGCTAAGAGTCTTCTTAGTCATTTTTTTCTTCTCCTTGGTAGTGTCTGTACTCTGGCTTCAGCTCCCATGTGTTTTTGTGGATCCCTTTTACATCTGAACACCAATTTCTTTTAAAATTAGCTGGGCATGGTGGCACACGCCTGCAGTCCCAGCTACTCGGGAGGCTGAGGCAGGAGAATCACTTGAACCTGGGAGACAGAGGTTGCAGTAAGCCGAGATCGTGCCTCTGTACTCCAGCCTCAGTGACAGAGTGAGACTCCTTAAAAAAAAAAAATTTCCTTCAGGTACACCACAGGTTGTTTTGTGATGTCCACCAAGTCCTTAAGATTACAGTATTGATGTTTCTCAAAGGCTGAAAATAGCATGTCTAAAACACGTTTATCAGCTCGAGTTCGCTTTCCATCGTCTTTTTCCTCTCATATTCAATATTGTGTTGATGATTAGCAACAGGTTTGTAATTGGTTGTTACAACTTTGTCCAGTTGTTGTGATAGCCTCACAGGTTTGGAAGACTCTTCTATTTGCAATCTTTTTAATTACATGTAGTTTTCACTGGCAGTTGGTTGGCATTCAGCTCTTTGTATCACAATTCCTTCCAATGACAACTTATCTGATGAACTCTCAATAAATACTGTTCATATCTGTCCTCTGACACTTTGCACCCAAATGGATGTTCTCTAGGAGCACTGACTGAAGCTGGTTTTCCAGCAGTATCATGAATATTTGCAAGATCCTCATTCAAAGTAAATGACACCTCAGTCCTTTGATTTTTGGCAATCTACAGTTTCCCAACTTAACCTCTTCCAGGGGCTTTAGTGCATTGCTGTGACAAATATTTAGGAACCTTGACTATCCACACTCCTGTGTTCTGTTTGGCACTAGTCAGGTCGCGTTCCCCATGCTTGACCATGAGTCTGTCATGGAGGCATGTGGGCGGCCGCAGTGACCTCAGGAGCTGGAGGGCTGCAGAGCGGAGCGAGACTCCGGCAAGCCACGCTGAGAGGTGAAGAGCTGACGTTCCTTACCTGCCAGAACACTGGGAACCTGGGGGAAGAGCCCAAGCAAACTTTTCAAATTAACTGAGACCTGTTTCAAATTTTTAGGGTTCACATATTTAATTGTAATTAATATGACATTTTAATATTACTAAAATTATTTTATTATTTTACAAGCTTTAAAATCATCACAAGGCCAAACAAAACATCTGTGAGCTGGAAATTTGTGGGACACTGGGGACAGAGGCAGAGTGTCCCGATGGCTTTGTGTGCCTGAAGTGCCTGGCATGTTGTAGGCAGTCGGCAAATGGTTCCTGAATGAATGAATAAATGACTGGATGGATAAGTGAATGAATGAAAGGGCTGGCAGGATGCCCTGGTTCCCACGGGGCTGGGATGCTCACGTTTGCCCCGTATCCCGAGAGAGAACACGGTGTCCAGAGGGAGGTGGTGGAGCTGGCATGGACACAGGCCTGGCTGGCGGCCACCTGTGGCCAGGAGCTGGACTGCGGAGGCCTAGCCCTGCTTGGATCAGCCTTGGAGCCCCTGTGGACACTCCAGTTCTCCAGGCAACGGCTTCCAGTCCTTTAGCCCCTCGTGTCACGGTTTAACACAAACACAAGGATCTGAGTTAGCACAGCCCCAAAGGAGGCCCCCCACTGCACCCCTCAGTGCCCTCTCTTTGCAGCTTTTCCCAGCCCATCACATCTGCAGGAGACTCAGTTCTGAGAGGCCAGGCTGGGAGGGGTGGGGGCTGAGCGGAAGGGAGGAACCAAGCTCTCCCCTTCAGCCCAGAGAGCCAGGGGCTGGCATTCTGGTCCAGGACTTCTGGTTCTCTGTGAGCCTCTCTGTCGGCCAAGGCGATGGAAGCTGTGTTTGGGGTCTCTCATGAGTACAACACTCCACTATTTGTGCCTGTGTGCATGCTGTGCCATGGATATATGTGCCCTTTTTATTCGGGTACACAATCAGCTATGTTTTGTGTGTACACCACTCGAGTTATATGTGGGTAGGGGTGCACAGTGTGCAAGCTTCTGGTATGTGAGTGTAGGTCTCTTTGTGTGCAAAAAGCCCCTACTATGTGCATCAGTTTGAAAAGACCATGGTGTGTGTGTACACCAGTGTGTGCCTGTGTACCCCACCTGAGGTGTTTCTGTGCATGCAAAGGTTGTGTGTGCACCCCCCCTGTGTGCACCCCGTTGTGTGCACACACCCTGCTGTTTGTGCCGCTGCACACATCCCCAGGGCCGAAGCGTGAGTGTGGCCCTGGTGTGTCCCGGGCGGCGCTGCTTGGCTCTCTCGCCTCACTTTGAATGCTTGCGTCTGAAGCTCCCAGTAAGACGTCAGGCCAAGTGGACCTGAGTGTTCATGGCGGCCGGGCCTGCTCTGGGATCTCAGGCCGTGGCGCTGGGGCGGAGCGCTGACCCTGGGTGGAGAGGTCGCCGCGCCTGCATTCCTGGACGCGCGCGCACAGGCTGGAATCCGTACATTCCATTCATAACATTCCCGCAAGCGGGGCGGGGCGGGGAGGAGACGCAAAGCCGGGGAGTGAGTGATTAAAAGGAAGAAAGAATTGCTTCTTTTGAAACTCCAGGCTGTGTGTTTTCTTGCTCGCTCTGGCGCAGGCCCGGGCGCTTAAAGGCAGGAACACGTGAGTGGTTTGCGGAGCAGCCTGGCCCCGCCACGCGCTCTGGCCTGAGGCTCCATTTATCCTCCTTAGAGGGCGCAGTGCGGCGGGACTCAGGGAGCTGCGTCCTCTCCCAGGTGGCCTTTGTGGCTGTGGCCCGGACAGGGAAAAGCTGCCCAGGCCAAGAAGGCGGGAGCGTCAGAGGCAACCAGTGCAGCCTTTGCTCAACTGAAGCGCCCGCTCTCAGGTCCACTAAGGAGCAGGTCTTATTATCACTCACATTTTACAGATGAGGAAACCGAGGCTCAGAGAGAGGAAGTAGCTTGTTGCGATTCATTCGGTTCCCAGGCCTGGTGCCTCCTGCGGTTTATGGCAATACCGACTGCCTTTGCAAGGACTCAGCCCCTCACCATGTGTTTCTGCTCTCCTGACCCCCACATCTCCCTTAGCTCGGTGCCACTCTCCTCTGGGGCCGTCCTCTTCATCCTCCTGCATTTTCCAGCCCCTCTTCTCTTAGCACTGTGTGTGCTGTTCCACCGCCCTCCCCCGCTGCGCCAGGCCTTCCCGAACGACAGGGCCTGTGTTAGGTCACCAGGCAGCATGGACTCTAGAGGCAGGCAGTGGGGCAGGCAGGAGTCTAGCTGGGGGGACGTCCTGACATCTGGAGGGTAGAGCCTTGCTCTCCTTGAGACAGAAGCCGGGAGAACAGGAGAGAAAAGGCAGAATCTGACCTGGCCCCTAGTGGGCAGGGAGGCCCGTGGGATGGGGGAAGACCAACTTATTTGGGACAAATGGTGTGAGACACTCTGCTGGGACAACTCTGGTTGCATCCCAGAGCTGGGCAAGGACAACATGGAGAAGGCGACTTGATTCCAGGTGTGACTGGCCCTGGCCAGGGGTAGGGCTGGAGAGGGCGTAGGCTTTGCTGTGGGCCTCTGAGGACAGCTTTCAGGAGCTGGGAGTAGTTGGGGAAGAAAGGGGGCAGCAGGACAGCCCCTGCAGAGGGACCCACAAGGAGAAAGGCTGCCTGGGAAGGAGCATGGAGTGAGCCTTAGGGTCACCTAGCAGGCAGATGGGGACAACTGAGTGGTTAGATTACTGAGTACCTCCTTCAAAAGCCAGAGGGCAGAGTGATGTCTTTGCACGCCCTCTGCTACACCTTGCACAGGCTGGCATTCCGTATTTATTCACTTGGTAGTTCCTGTCCACCTCCCAGATTCACCTGCAGAACAGAGTAAGTGCTTAGAGGTTTGCTGATTGATGAAGAAGGTGCTAGAACAGGCTGTACCCTAACACTCCCTGCTTTGTCAACCAAACATCAGGTTAAAATACCAGGTAGGAGCCTGTCCTGGGCTGGCAAGGGCTGGCCAGGTGATTGAAGGTCATCTCAGCAGGGCACTCCATCTGCTCAGTCTTCTAGAGCCATTCCCCAGTGGTGGTGTGACCTTGGACAAGCTCCCTCATTTCTCTAGCCTCTGTGGGCAGTGGTGGCCCTGGTGTCTCCATGATGGGAGAAGTACAGACAGCACTAGGAACCCTGTCTGCACAGAGGCCACTCCTCAGAGCTGTGCTGGCTCCTTCCTCATCAACGAGCTCTTCATCCTCCTGCATTTTCCTGGCCATGATGAGCTCCTCTGAAGCCATCCTTCCAGCACAGAAACTCCAAGTTGTCCTGATTTGTGCTCACCAAGGCACCTGTTTTCAGCAGTTTGGAGGACCGAGTGGTTCTCAAAGTGGTCCAGAGAGCTCTGGGGCCCCAATACACTTTCAGGGCTTCTTCAAGGTGAAAACCCTGTTCGTGACAATGTTAGCATATTACTTCTCTTTCTCATTCTCTCTTGGGGGCATGGCTGCAACTTCTAGCAAGTATGACGAAGGCGTTGCTCTGACAGCCAATGGGCAGATGTTGTGATGTCACCACTCTGACAGCATGTGTTCCTGTACTTTAAAAGTTCCTCCAAAGTTGGTTAAGGGATACAGAAATACAGTTAGGTAGAAGGAACAAGTGCTAGTATTTGGCAGTATAGTAGTGAAATTATAGGTTAACAATAACTTCTTGTCTATTTCAAAATAGCTAAAAGAAATTTGTAATGTTTCCAACAGAAAGAAAAGATACATGTTTGAGATGATATATATGCCAATTACCTTGATTTGATCATTGCACATTGTATATATGTATCAGAATATCACATGTACCCCCAAAATATATACAACCTAATATAGATAGATAGAAACAAATAAGCCTCTCAGTTTTCTTTTCTTTTCTTTCCTTTTTTTTTTGAGATAGAGGCTCGCTCTGTCACCTAGGCTGGAGTGCAGTGGCAAGATCTCAGCTCACTGCAACTTCCGCCTCCCTGGTTCAAGCCATTCTCCTGCCTCAGCCTCCTGACTAGCTGGGATTACAGATGCATGCCACCACATCCAGCTAGCCTCTCATTTTTCATTTCAAATACATTAAATACCAAAAGGTATAACTCACCATTTTTTTTAAAAGTTCCTCAAGGTCTACAGCAATTTTCAATTTATTCATTAAGAGTGTAAAGGGGTCCTGAGACTACAATTTTGAGAATCGCTGGCTTAAACAGAGTTTAAATCCAGGTTCTGTCCCTGAACGTCTACAAGGCCTGGAGGAAATTACTTTAAACACATGAAGGCTCAGTTTCTCTTCTTAAAAGGAGGAAAAAGGCACTTTCCTTATTGTGTGATGTGGCTCATTACTGAGACAATGCAAACAAAACACACAGATGTGAGCCCAGCCCTCCTGCGTGGTGCAGACCTCCTTCCAGGTGGAGGCTGCCAGCTGCTCTGGCTTGCGCTCCAAGGACCAAGGTGCCCATGGGCTTTGGAGGGACTCTTAGCAGCTAGCTCCTCAAAGGCTGGCAAACAAGGACAAGCAGAGCCCCTGCTCCGGAGCATTCATCCAGCCTGGCACCTTCCCCAGGCGGGCGCCCGGCCAGCTGCCTGAGTACACATTTTCCTACATGTCCAAGGTGTGAGAAAAGTAACACGTTTGTTGTTGATCTTGTTGGAAAAGCCTGGTTTTAAAGAGCAGCATGTTTTCAACTTGTTGCGAAGTACATTCTGTAATTCCTGACCAAAATACCAACTGACGTTAAAAAAAAAAACCTCCTTCATGGAAAAAATATTTTGTTTGGAGACTGATCCCTTAACGCTGGTGGAGGGTGCGACGCCTCCTCCACCTCCTCCGAGGACCTTTCGGGGAGGGTCGGCCGTCCCCGCAGAGTGCCGGGACTCAGCCTGGACAGCCTGGCTTCTGCAGCAAGAGGCACAGAAGTCAAACATCCAGAGAAAACCACAGGGGAAAAGGAACTATTCAAACTGAAAAGAGAATTCAGTGAGGTGGCCAGTTGCAAAATAAATATACAAACCTTGTGGCTTGCCAACTGCCCCAAAATAGCCGTAACAAAATATATTGGGGGAAAAAAGGTCCCATTCACAATTCAATAAGAAATTAGAAATTCCTAGGAGTAAACTAAACAAGGAAACACGTACAGGACCTAAAATCAGAAGGCTCCAACCCTTACCTGAGAAGCACAAATGTAGTAAATGGATATATACATATATAGATATATAGATACACACACACACACACACACACACACACACACACACACATATACACATACACATGTCCCTGGAGAGAAAGACATATTATTGCAAAAATTTGTCCATTTTCTAGCAAGAAATATTTGAAAAGAAAACCAGGGGATCAGGGAATGAGATTTGCCTTAACAGATGTTAAAGCTAAAAATCTTTTAAATGTTGAATTCCCGACGCCAGAATGCAATGGAACAGAATCAGAACTCCACATGCCCCCTGGAAGTTATGTAAGCATTTAATATGCCATAAGATGACCTTTCAGATCAATGTGCAAATCATAGGCTTTTTTCAGTAAACAGTTTGGGCAAATGGCCAGTCCCTTGAAATGAAATAAAGTTAGGTTTCTCTTTCTCACTCTAGATGGATTAAAGATTCAAACATAACATGAAACCATAAAAACATGAGAAGTATATATCAGTGAATATTAATGTAATCCTGGGGGTAAGGGAGAACTTAATAAACATGAAACCAGAGATTGAAACAATAAGGGAAAAGGTAAATGGGTTTGACCGGAAAAAAAGTTAAAGCTTCACTGTGTCAATAAATACAAACCAGTCTGTGCATTAAAAAGACTCTAGTAGCTTTGACTGCAACCTTTTTCAACTTCTTGATAACACAGGGCAAGATGAAACTTGCCACGTTAATCTGGGCAGGGAATATTCATCTAGTGGTTGAAAAAAAAAAAAAAAAAGCCCAGGTGCAATGGCTTACGTCTGTAATCTCAGCACTTTGGGAGGCCAAGGTAGGCAGATCACCTGAGGTCAGGAGTTCAAGACCAGCCTGATCAACATGATGAAATCCCGTCTCTACTAAAAAATACAAAAATTAGCCGGGGATGGTGACAGGTGCCTGTAATCCCAGCTCTTGGGAGGCTGAGGCTGAAGAATCACTTGAGCCTGGGAGGCAGAGTTTGCGGTGTGCCAAGATTGTGCCACTGCACTCCAGAGTGGGCAACAGACCAAGACTCCGTCTAAAAAAAAAATAGACCCCTGCCCTGCCTTAATGGAGTAGACATCACGAATGAGAGACAAACAACTAACAAGAAAGCAAACAAACAAAAGACTGCCCATTGAAAACCTGGATCAAAACTCAAATTAACAACAAAGTTTGGGGCTGGGCTCAGTGGTTTACACCTGTAATCACAGTGCTTTGGGAGACTGGGGAGGGAGGATTGCTTGAGGCCAGGAGTTCAAGGTCAGCCTAGGCAACATAACGAGACCCTAACTCCACAGAAAACAAAATAATTAGCCAGGTGTAGTGGCCTATGCCTATAATCCCAGCCCCAGCTACTGGGGAGGCTGAGGTGGGAGGATGGCCTGAGCCCAGGAGGTAGAGGCTGCACAGAACTATGGTTGTGCCACTACACTCCAGCCTGGGCAATGGAGTGCGACCCTGTCTTAAAAAAATAAAATCCAAGGTATTGGAGAAGCTTCTAGTAACAGCAGATGGCAATCAACTTGGAGATACCTATCCATCCTGCAGCTCAGAAGTGTTCTAAAATCTCCATCTAGTCTTGCAGTAGATTATCTTCAGAGAACTCTTCCTCTGTACTTTTTCCCTTCTTTAGTATTTTTTCGTCATCCCATGCTATTTCCTTTTTCTTCTACTCATCACTGAAAGACTGAATGTTCACAGCCTATCATATAAATAATAACAAATAAATGTACAATTTCAAGTGGTGCTATGAAGGAAAGTTCCTGATTGTAGATGGTCTATGGGTGTGTCTTTCTAATTTTAATAGTTTTCTATTCATTTTAAGGTGTATTTAGAAAAAATTGTTTTCCATTTATGGGAGCAATATGATATTATCTTTTTTATAATTCTTCTTCTTTTATTGAGACAGGGTCTTGCTCTGTTGCCCAGGTTGGAGTGTAGTGATGCAATTACAGCTCACTGCAGCCTCAACCTCCTGGGCTCAAGTGATACTCCTGCCTCAGCCTCCTCTGGCTCTGGGACCATAAGTGCACACCTCCATGCACAGCTGATTTTTTAAAAACTTCTTGGCTGGGCGTGGTGGCTTATGCTGTAATCCCAGCACTTTGGGAGGCCAAGGCAGGCCAATCACCTGAGGTCTGGAGTTCAAGACCAGCCTGACCAACATGGAGAAACCCTCTCTCTACTAAAAATACAAAATTAGCTGCAGGTGGTGGCACATGCCTATAATCCAGCTACTCGGGAGACTGAGGCAGGAGAATTGCTTGAACCTAGGAGGCGGAGGTTGCGGTGAGCTGAGATTGTGTCATTGTACTCCAGCCTGGGCAACAAGAGCAAAACTCCATCTCAAAAAAAAAAAAAATACTTGCAGAGATGGGTTCTGGCTGTGTTACCCAGGCTGGTCTCAAACCCCTGGGCTCAAGTGATTCTCCTGCCTTGGCCTCTCAATGTGCTGGTATTACAGGTATGAGCCACCTTACCTGGCCATTTCCTTTTAAATAAATATATTTCAGTAAGGAGTTGATTTGAAGAACAAGATTATATACATACCAATACAGGTGGTTCAAGTGCATGGGGAAATTCATGAACTTGACAAGACAAAGAGCTGACATTGGGGAATTGCTGCTGACCTCAAAGAGCAGCTGCAGAAGGGCTTGGCTCAGGCCACATGTCAGGACCACTAATGGGAAGTATTGGGAGATTAGACAAAGAGGTCTAGACGAAGTGGGGGGCTTCAGCTGAGGCAGAGGAGCAAAGGGGTTGAGGGCAATCAAGGGAGTGGGCATGGAAGATAAGAATAAGAACATCTCGGCTATGGCAAAAGAGCCTCCTGGTACAACCCCGGCCAGGCTTGAACAGGGACAGTGGTGAGGGGCTCAGCTCTGGTGCCAGGCTTCCTGGGTTCAAATCCCAGCTTATTCTTCCTAGGTGAGGTAGTGGCTCTCTCTGTCCTTGGCTTTCCCGGGTACACAATGATGATGAGAGTGGCCATCTCATGGAACACTGACTATGCCTCAACTTCCTCCTCTACAAAATGGATCCGTAAATAATCCCTTGCTCATAGAAAGCAGTGAGTTTTGAGTGTTTCATAATGTGAGGTGCACAGAACAGCTCCCTGCGGAGGCAGCTCTCAGCAGACACCACTTCCATTCCCTCTGCAGGCTCCCATCCTGACCACCGCACATATGAATGGGGAATGCACAGACACCTAGGTGAGCTACCCTGCATTTTCTATCCCCTTTCACCCTCTGACCTGCTCAGTGTCATAGGAGGCTCACCTCTAGGGGCCTTCGCCCTTGAAGTCCTGCAGGACAATGGGAAGCTCTGACATTGGCTGGCAGGATAGAAGTCCCAGGCTGTCCTGTCCCACATCCAGCTCTGTGGGCATATTTTGGGAGTGGCTTCCTCTTCTTTGTCCCTGCAGGCCCACGAGGTTCACCTCTCTCCCACTGGGGCTCCATCTCCACCATCTTGTTGGTCCCTTCCCTGCTGCTCACACTCCCTGTTGGTCACCAGCTACTCCCTTAAACTCTTTTCTGGTGCCCTTTGCAGTGACCCTCTGTACCCCCCGGCCTTCCTCTGATGATGTCCCACACGAGTTTTGTCTCTATCTGCACAAAGCTCTGCTTGCTCCTCCTAAACCTTCAGAATGCAAGCCCCCAACCAGCTGCAGAAGCTCACCTTGGGCCCTACCCTACCCCTACCCCCACCCCAATGGGCTCATTTCCCTGGGCCTGCCCCTCCCAAAACCCATCCTGGCACCCCTGTGGTCTCCTTCAGCAAGATTCACAGCTCTCCCACAGCAGGATGGGACTAGGTCTCTGCTCTGCTTCCCACCCACCCCCGTAGTGGCAGGGGACCAACCTCCAATGGCCTGGTAAGAATTATGTCCATTGTTAAGCCAGAATTTGTTTCACTGCAGGGTGAAACCAGACCACAGAGAACCTTTTGAATGTCATGTTAACCCTGGAAGTGATGGGAAGCTCTGCTCAGAGGGTGTCTGAGTGAGCCGGGGTGAGATGACACTAAAGAGAGGAAGCTGCTCATAGACCAGATCCAGAACTGCTCACTCAGCCTTGCTGTCCCTAGCAGCTTCCAACTATTCCTCCCCTTCTTTCCTGCCTTCCTTCCTTCTTCCTCCTTACCTTCTTTCCTTCTATCCTCCCTTCTGCTTCCTTCTTCCTTTTTTCTTCTTCCTCCTTCTTTTTTTCTCCCATCTTCCTTTCTTCCTCCCTCTTTCCCTCTTTTCTTTTTCCTTCCTCTACCTCCTTCCTTTCACCTTTCTTCTTCCCTTTTCTTCTTCCTTCCTCTTTTCTTCCTTCATTTTTCTTTTCCCCTTTGCTCTTTTCTTTTTCCTTTCTTCCTTCTTTTCTTGGCATCAGGAGGTATTTTGTGGCTTGAATAGACACTAGTATTGACAGCAAATTTCAGCCACTCCTGACACAGTCTCCCTTACGCAGACATTGCGGAGGCAAAGCTTGTGAAACACTGTGAAGTTTCAACAGTGTTGGAAATTGGAAGTATTGCTCAACAGCTCATCAGAGGCCTTCCCTGAGCATCAGCGTGTGATAGCTGTGTGGGGCAGCCAGCTATCTCATGTCTTCCTCCCCCATGCCCATGCTTCTTCTCCAGCACTACTTTGAGACTGCAATTCCCTGCAAGCTAAACAGCCCCAAGAACCCTCTGAGAGGCTAAAGTGACCTACTGGGGGAGCCCAGGAGACCCAGGGGCCTTGCACTTTGGGTTATGGTTTTTCTTGCCAGAGGAAAACCCTGCAGATAGCTGCAAGCTGCAGGAATAAACTCATGCCTTTGTGGAAGAACAGCCAGACCACAGGCTCTCGGAAGACCCAACTCTCAGGACAGCAGAGGCTCACAACACAAAAGCCTCTAGGCCACCAGGAAGTTGGCAAGAAATGGTTAGCTCAAGTTACCCTCCTCTCAAGAGGTAGAGGGAGGGGCACTCATCCACTCTGTTTACCAACCAGCACCGGGTCCATATGGATCTCCTCTCCTTCAAGTAGGAGTAAGCAGAGGGAAATGGGGCCTGAAAAAATTCTAGATCAGAGAAGACAGAGACTGAATGCTCTGCCATGGACAAAATTAAAGAAATTGCCAAGAAACTACACTCACAGAGGAAGAGCATATTTGTTGAGACTACTGACTGCAAAAGCAAAATGTACATTTCAGGAAACATTTGCAAAGCAATCTCAGCAAAATTCTGGAAAACTAGGGAATCTGTGAAACAAGATATTAATGCTAATAAGGCAAGAAGCGAAGATTAAATGGGAGATGTTGAGGGGCAAGATATGAATAGATCTTTTACCTTTTCGTTTGGAAAGAATGAAGGAAAATGGTAACAATAAGAATAGTACAAAGAATGCCCACTTATTCTTTACCCAAAGTCACCTATTGCTAGCATTTTGCCACAGTTGCTTTATCATCTTCTCTGACTATATTTATGTGTGTGTGTATATACATGTACATGCATATGCATGTCTATACATGTACACAAATACACACATATATATACCTCTACATAAAATTTCTTTCTGAACCATTTCATGGAAAATTACATAGATCACAGTCCTTTACCCCTAGATAAAGGTGTCCTATCCTTAGGATCATGTATTGCATTTAGTCATTCCGCCCTTTAATCTGGAACATTTCTGTAGCCCTTCTTCGTCTTTGTATGACATTAGCATTTCTGAACCATAAGGTGCTTTTTCCTCTGGTTTAGTAAAGAAATCATCCCTCATTTTGCTGGTTAGTGTGTAAGTCTGTTCTTACACTGCTATAAAGAAATACCTGAGACTGGATAACTTATAAAGAGATTTAGTTGGCTCACAGTTCTATAGGCTGTGCAGGAGGCACGGCTAGGGGGGCCTTGGGAAACTTATAATCGTGGCGGAAGGTGAAGGGGAAGTAGGCACATCTTCACATGGCCAGAGGAGGAGGAAGAGAGAGCGGGGTGGAAGTGCCACACACTTTTAAACAACCAGCTCTCAGGAGAACTCACTCACTATCATGTGAACAGCAACAAAGGGGAAATCCACCCCCGTGATCCAATCACCTCCCTCCAACATTGGGGATTACAAGGTGACATGAGATTTGGGTGAGGCCACAGAGCCAAACATATCAGTTATATTCATATTATTAGTTTCAGGCTGGGTACCCATGAGCATGCCGTCGGGGTGTCTCATCTGCAGGCACAAAATGGCCATCGGCCTCTCACATGCTGGAGTTGTGATCCCCGTGGAGATGCGGGATGGGCGCTCTCACTGGTGTTCATGAATCAAAAGCTCTTGTGTGCTCTCTCTCTCTCTTGCTCACTGTCCATCCTTTCTGAATTTTTAAAGTGACACCATTCTATAAAACGTGACAGTGAAATCACATGCTTATCTTTCCTCCCTCCCTTCAAGAATCAAGCTTCTGCGCCAGCCCCACAGAACCAGGCGAAGGAGTGACAACAGACAGGCAATGTGTTGGAATATGAAAGAGGGAGCCCTGAGCTCCCCAGACAGATGGCTTCTGAACTTGGACTCCATGAATTGTTAGAAGGCACCCAGTGTCCACATCCTGTACTGTGTAACACTCCCTTCAGGGGTTGAGGCAGCACCTGATAGTCTGCATCAGCATTCCAATGGTGACAGTTATGAGCATTCACACTGACTAGGACAAGTGAAGACTGTAATGGCTTCAGTCAATTCAGATCAAGTTTTGCCACTACATGAATTCAGGGCAGTTCAGCTTTTTCTGGCAAATCGTAAATGAGCAAAATGTCAGTTTGCAGAGCATGGTGAGACTGGGATGGGAATAAAGGACTGTGGCCAAACTGATGTTGAAATTAAGCCTCTGGGAAGGGACCAAACAGTGCTGCCTATTAGCCCCACAGAGCCCAGGCTGCCGTGGGGACCAGTGCTGGAGGGGGACGCTGCTGGAAGCAAGAGGTCTTAGGAGTGTCCTCCCTGGCTCCTCCAGTGGCGTCCTGGCCTCCCTCCTAGCTGGTGCTGGCGGAAACCATCTCTGAAGAGGAGGTGAGAACCTGCCACTTAAGAGTGAGTAGGGGTCAGCCAGGTGCAGAGTCAGTGGAAACTGCCCCTACTGCTCTGTGAGGTGGAAGCAAAAGGCCAGTGAGGGCCAAACGTGGGTACTGGGAGGGGCAGCACCATCCAAAGGACAAGATTGGACTCCAGCTGCAATAGGAGCTGCTGGGAGGTTTCAGGCCCTAGAGTAACCAGATCTGATTTGCACTGTGAAGAGATCACCCAGGGCTGCTGCCTGGAAAGCAGGATGTGGGGGCCAGAGGGGAGTAGAGGCTGGTGGAGAGTCCTCCAGCTGGGAAAGGCCTGAGGGCTGGGGCGGGCATGCCCTGCGGGGGCCTGCTGTCGCTGCACAGACAGCCTTGGATGGTGCGGGCAGGAGAGGAACAGGGGTCGAGGGAGCTCCCAGGCTTCCAGCATGGGAAACAGAATGGAGGAAAGCCCACTCTGCTGCCTGGCAGCTGCGCTACAGTGGTTTGCGGCCCACTCCTAGAGAAGGATGTTGGGTTCAAATCCCAGCTTCACCACCTACTTGCTGTGTGATGTTGGTTAAATTATTTAATCTCTCTGGGTCTCAGTGATAGCTTGATAACAGTGTTCGAAAGTCCTGAAACAGGGACTGGGACCTAGGAGTGCCCTCTAACAATGATCCTGTCCTTCCGGGGCCTCAGATTCTCCTTTGCCGAGATCCCTCGGCGGTGAGTATTGACTTAGCACCCGGAATCTTCATGCTCTGCTCTAAACCAACCAGTGTATTCCTTGCTGAGGAGCCTTCAACTTCACTTTCAAAAAAATCCTGTGATAGGCTGGGTGCGGTGGCTCATGTCTGTAATCTTAGCACTTGGGAGGCCAAGGCAGGGGGATCACGAGGTCAGGAGTTCAAGACCAGCCTGACCAACATGGTGAAACCCCCATCTCTACTAAAAATACAAAAATTAGCTGGGAGTGGTACCATGCACCTGTAATCCCAGCTACTCAGGAGGCTGAGGCAGGAGAATCTCTTGAACCCTGGAGGCAGAGGTTGCAGTGAGCCAAGATTGCACCACTGCACTCCAGCCTGGGCGACAGAATGAGATTCCGTCTAAAAAAAAAAAAATTCAGGCTAAAGCCAACTCATGTATTTTTTTACATAGATAATATTTGAAAGGTCTTATACATGTATGTATATCTTTTCCTTATTGAATTTAGGAATGCTTTATATATTTCAAATCTTAAAATATCCTCTAATGTTGAAATTTTTAAACCATTTTTTTCATTCCATCATTTATTTTAAAGCCTTTACCATGTGGGAATTTTAGTTTTTATGGAAAATCCACCTTTTCTGCTGGCCGACAACAGCCATCTCTATGCTAAGTTTATAGAATTAGTTTTCTATATTTTATTCTAATTCCTTTAAGGTTTTATTTCTTAAGTCTTAATATTTATTTCTTCTGGGATTCATTCTGATGGATAGGCATGTGGAAGAAATCTAAATTTTTCTGATTTTGGCCATAAAGCCCAATGTTACTTGCCAAATACAGGTGACTCTTGAACAGCAAGGGTTTGAACTGCAAGAGTCCACTAATGGCAAATTTTCTTCCACCTCTGCCACCACTGAGTCAGAGAGACCAACCTTTCCTCTTCCTCCTTCTCCTCAGCTTACTTAACACAAATATGATGAGGATGAAGACTTTTATGATGAGCCACTTCCACTTAATGAATAGTAAATATGTTTTCTCTTCCTTAGCATTTTCTTAATAACGTTTGCTTTTTTTCTAGCTTACTTTATTGTAAGAATACAGTGTATAATACATATAACATGCAACATATGTGTAAATCAGCTGTTTATGTTATCAGTAAGGCTTCTGGTCAACAATAAACCATTAGTAGTTAAGTTTTGGGGGAGCCAAAAGTTATACACAAGTGTTTATCTGCATGGGAGATGAGGGGTGCTCTTAACCCCTGCATTGTCCAAGGGTGAACTGCAATCCATTTCATTGATTTGGAATTCTGCTTTTATCACCTACAAAAGGCCTGGGTATGCATGAGACTGGTTTTGTTTCTCTGTTCTCCTTCATTGCTCTATTTGCTTTTTCCTGTGCCCTGAAGGATTCTTTCATCAATCACTGTACTTTTATAATATGTTTTACATCTGATAATCCAAATAACCACCATTGCTTTTTTGTTTCAAAAAATCTGCAGTATTTTCAAACACATATTCCTGCTGATGATATTTAGAATCAATTATTGAATTTCAAGTCACTTCCATTTGAATGGACTTAAAATGAATTGGTAGATTAATTTAAAAGAAATTGTGTCTTTAAAATGTTGAATCTCCTTTTCCAGGAATCTGCTGGAAAAGTGACTGGAAAGTCACTGCTTATTTAATTCTCTTTATATGTCTTTGGTTGACTTTTAT
This sequence comes from Cacajao melanocephalus, assembly GCA_963573385.1. NCBI lineage: Eukaryota > Metazoa > Chordata > Mammalia > Primates > Pitheciidae > Cacajao > Cacajao melanocephalus. The sequence continues at coordinate 16,793 of CAUYLG010018883.1, forward strand.
TGTTATTATTTTCCTCACATTGGTTTGTGCACATTTACTTAATTTTTTTCTCTTCTTCTTATTTTTGAGACAGAGCTCCGTTCTGTCACCCAGGCTGGAGTGCAATTGCATGACCTTGGCTCACTTCAACCACTGGGTTGAAGCGATTCTCTTGCCTCAGCCTCCTGAGTAGCTGGGATTACAGGCATGCGCCACAATGCCCAGCTATTTTTTTTTTTTTTTTTTTTTTTGTAGTTTTAGTAGAGTTGGGGTTTCACCATGTTGGTCAGGCTGTTGATGTTAACACTGGTCACCTTTTTCTGAATTCCAAAAGAGAGGCAGGTATAATGAGACGTGTCTCACCACCCCCCTTCCCATCATGGCCTAAACTAGTTTTTCAGGTTAACTTTGGAATTTCTTTGGCCACGAGGAGGGGTCCATTCAGATGGTTGGGGGAGTCTTAGAACTTTACTTTTGGTTCACATCTGCTGCCTTTGCTTTACTTCGATTTTGAAACTTGCACCTAAGTGAGATTTCTTCTCCAGTGTTTTTTTAATACCTTGAATCACTTTTGTAGTACTTGACATTTATTTTATTTTTTTAAGAGTTGAGGTCTCCCTATGTTGCTCAGGCTGGTCTCAAACTCCTAGTCTCAAAGGATCCTCCTGCCTCTCCCTGGCAAAGTGCTGGGACTGCAGGCCACCACGCCTGGCCTGACGTTTCTTTTAAAAATTATGTATTGCTTTAAGATGTTTAAGCATATTAGCTTAGCATTCTATACTGTATTTCTCCCACTTTTAAAATTTTCCTTCTGGACTCTTTTGCATGATATCCGCGGCATGTTTTCTACAGCATTAGCTCCCCTCCCCCCGACACCCATAGAGCTAAAACAGCTACCAGTGTCCCCTGGAAGTCAGGGATGGCCTGGGCTGGTTCGGGGGACTGTAGCTGGAGCCTCTGGCTGGCTGTGTGATTCTGCCCAGTCCCGCTCCCTGTCCCGGCCCTCTGTTCTCTCCTTACGGTGGCGGGAGGTCCGAATGAGGCCTCAGCTCACGCACTCCATTATCTTGAGGCTACTCCCACCCCTAGGCCGGAGGGAGACAGAGGCCCTTTGAGCTGGAGCTGGCAGGCGAGGCTGGAGTCCCAGGGCTACCAGAGCGTTGCGGAGGGAATGCTTTGAAGAGGCCCCGCCCTTCCTGGTGCTGCGGCTCAGCTCCGGCCTCCCTCACCCGGCAGGGATTCCCGTTCTAGGGGACAAGTGATTCGTGCCAGCGAGTTGATGTGGGCGCTTTCTTCTGCCCCCAACCCCGCCTGTCCGCTTCCTCCCCAGCCGCCTCCTGTGAGCTCTCGGAGCTACAGAATAAGGACACTCCTTGGTCCCAAGCCAGCCCCAGCTTGCTCGAGAGCCTGGATTTCCCCCTCCGACCCCATCACCGCGAGGGTCTGTGCAGGGGAATCCGCTCCAGAGGCACCCGCAGGCGCCGCACCGCCAGGGACACGCCTTTCACCTCCCAGCAATTGCAGCGCTGAATCGACGTCCTGATTCCACGAGAGGCGGAGGAAGCCTCAACGTTGAAATTCTTTCCTCTAGGTCCTTGGCAGGGGCTGGGGCCAAAGCCCGGGCAAGACCAAGGCCTCTGGCGCTCGCACTCAGGCTCCGTCCTCTCTGCCAGCGTGCGGCTACCATGACTCGACATGGCAGGTGGGCCAGCATATCACACCCCAACAGTCATGCTTTATTTAATGCGTACTAAAAATACAGCTGGCCTGTGAAACCCACAGGTGCGATCGCTTAAAATGAGGCTAAGTTAACATGTGAATGGTTAATAATGAGTTGATTAAAATATTCAGAAATCATCTACTGGAGACCGGCAAACTGCAAATGGTAGCATGGGAGCAGTCGATCTTCGAGAAAGCCCAGACTCCGGCAAGCCGTGGGTTTGAATTTGCACATGTGCACACAATGGGTATGAATAAACCTTTCCTCAAAAAACCGGACCGAGTCCAGTCAGTTATTTGCCGTGGGTAGGTGCCAAGGCTGGCTGCTTCAGTCCCCACTCGAGTCGCCCCCGACCCCACTTCAGCCCAGCCTGGGAAGTGTAAGGTACTTGGAAAGGAGCTGCGCCCAGCACCCTGCACCAGCGTCCTCCTGACCCCACCTGAGTCCTCTGCGCCTGCTGCAGCTCATCCCTTCTCGGACCGAGGGCGTGAAGTTGGCTGCACCATCAGCATATGGTCCTCTCACTTTGGGGCTCACTGTCCCGGACACACAATCAGGCCTGGACGCCTCCAGCAGCCCCACGCTCCCCATCCTTCACTCCAAGGCCCACAAGCCTGACAACTTGGGCAACTTCGGAGGTAGGGACCTCGTGATACAATCTGAAAACAACCATTTAAAACTTTTTTTTCTCAAAAAACTCAAGTAATTTTTTTCTGCTTGCAAAATCTATAAATTCAGTTCAATATCAATGAAAATCCCAGCGGGATGTTGACACTTGAGAAGCTGATTTGAAAGTTCATCTGAACGAGGAAATACAAAGGAATTCTGAAGATGATTTCAAAAAGCTCCAAAAAGACTTCAGTAATTCACATAGAAAATCCAGAAAGATTCACGTTTATGTGGAAATTTAGTATTACAGGAGGCCTTTCAAAGCCAAGATGGAAGGTCAACAGAGGCTTTGGGGAAAACTCACGATCCATTTTGAAACCGATGTTAGAATCTTCTTATCATTTGCAAGAATGAACAACAGGTGTATTAAAGGGCTAAACATTTAAAAGATCTATAAACGTTTTAGAGCCAAATATGGAAGAATATTTTTAAAATCCTATGGTGAAGAAGGCTTTTAATAAGCAGGAAACAAAACCTGGAAACCGAAAAGGAAATGACTGACAGATTTGAATATTGCAAAAACTAAATGAATGGCTCCTTAAACAAATTAAAAGACAAATTGCAGGCAGGGAAAAAATAGGTTACAATAGAAGTAATGTGCCAATGGTTAATATCTGTGTTGCATAAACATGTCTTTCTAACCAATAAGAAAAGAATAGGAAATGGGTGAGGATTTAACAGGCAATTCACAGACCGCAAAGTAACCAGCCCCTAAATGGGAAAATATCCTCAACCTCACTAGTAATCAAGGAAACAAATTCAAAAGATGATACGTTTCTCACTTCTCTCATTGTGGCCGTATTCCACCAGTGACTGTACAGCCTGTTTTTACTTAACATAAGCATAGGTTAATAAATACAGGGCTTACCACATTAATATCTTCTTTCTATGGATACATAAATACCTATTTTATCATTCCCTTTGTGACTGAAATTGCATTTCTTTCTGTAAACCAAAAAGTATCTGAGACAGGTCTCAATCAATTTAGAAGTTTACTTTGCCAAGGTTAAGGACACATCCAGGGAGAGAGGTCTGTGTCTTTCTCCAAAGAAGATTTTAAGGGCTTCAGTATTTAAAGGGGAAAAGCTAGCTGGAGGGGACAGAGGGAGGGTGTGGTCTCATTACTGAATCCGCATGTTGCAAGAGAAAAGGAGCAGGTAGGGGAGTGGTCAATTAATTACGTGTTCATCCCGTGCTCAGTAAATTGGCTCTTTACACGAAGATGAGGTGAACGCAGAGTGGAGAGCTTTAACCTTTTATCTGTCTCTATCTGCTTAGGAAGAAAAGGAAAGGTAGCTTCCTGCAGACTCTGCTTTCAGTTTATTTTTTTTTTTCTTTTGGCAGAGGGAATTGGGGTCTCAAGTTTTTATTTTCCTTTCAGATTTCTATTTTGCTTTTTTAATGCTCTGCTGCTGTAAGCTTCCTTATAGCACATTCCCAGGCTAGAATCTCATAGTGGGGACTGCCAGCTCTCAGGGAATGCACAGAGATGCTAGGATGCAGACAGGCAAGCCCAGCTCCAGGGCTGCACCTGTGGACCCCACCCCAGCCCAGCCCAGCCCCAGGAAGAAGGGGGTCTGTCTGTCCCTGATTGGCCCACCAGTGCCCTCTGGTTCTTCGACAGTTATTTCTAACCTGTACATCCTGTTTGCCCTATTAGGGTGCCCCTTCCTTCCTTCCCTCCCTCCCTCCTTCCTTTCTTTTTTCCTTCCTTCCTTCCTTCCTTCCTATTTTTTTCTGTCTCACAGGAGTTCCTTTTACAGTTTGTCATTTGCCATTGTATGTGGCTAAATCTGTCACACTTCAGCACTATGTTTTCCAGTATTGTTGCCAGGCTTAGCCTCCGTTCCAAGAGTACAGAAACATCCACCTGAATTTTCTCGTAGAACGCTCACAAGCCATGGTACTTTCTGCTTTGGAGAGGAATGACCCAATTCCCTTCAGAATCTGGAAGGGAACAGAACTGGGTCACTTCCCATGTTATTTGGCAGTTTTAAAGCATATGCCACATATACATTTAATGTGGCCATTTGACAGAGCTACTTCCAAATTGTCGTATAAAATTAGCCTTGTCAAAATGTCTCATTTTGTACTTTTACCGTTTTAAAAATCTTTTTTATCTTGATCCATTTTCATCTTGTTAGAGGCCACTGCCTTCAGAGAAGGTGACATAGGGCCATGTCTGAAACATGCTCCCACAACCAGGAACCCTCAGCAGCTTCTGAAGAAGAAAGAATGGAAAGACTCCTGAGCAAGTGGAGGAAAAGGCGCATGTGGCCCTAGGGAGGGGCTCCTGCTGGAAGGGGCGGTGTCCTTGCCCTGTTCGCCTAGCCTCCAGGTGGCTCCCCACCCAAGATTTCGGAGAATGGCGGAAACCTACTTGCAAGGAAATGAACGAGGGCATGGCAACCTTGAGACATGAGCAGACAGTGATATTTTTTTAATAAGGGCAAAAATAGGAGACCTGCAAAAGACCCCTGAAAATAATCCCTGGAAGCTGTGAAACATCAAACGGACACTTCAAAAAAGAGGGCCAGCTGAGCAGAAGAAAAGCTTGAGAAGCATCCAGAACAATGTAGGTGGAGAGGCTAAGAAGAAAGAGGAGCCCACATGGAATGAATAACCAAGGTCAGGATGGAAGAAGGTTCACTAGAACTGGAAGGACTGAAACTGGACATAGAGATAAATTAAAGAGTGTTCTTTAAAACTGTCACTACTTGGGCTGGTGAGTAAGTAAACTGCAAATGAATGTCCCTAAAGCACAGGAGCAACGCTCCCCGGAGGAGGGAAGGAGGCCGGGGCTGCCACTCTCCCAGCTGGCTGCCTCCCTGCCTTTGACATTGAGCTGTGCTTTCTCCAGGCTCATGGATGTCCCCGGGCTGGTTGCATCTGTGACCAGGACTCTGCCACCTGCCTGTGGCTGGCTGATCAGCTGGTCACCCAGGAATGTAAGGGATGAACAGAGGCCTAGAACTCAAGCTCCATGGATCACTGGGAGATGAGGTTTCAAATCTCATACCTGGGCCAGCCAGCGAGGTGCCCTGCTGTCCTGATCCCTGCTCCTTGCCAGGCTTAACCCCCTCTTCCTTCACCCCAGAAGTCCCCGAGTCCCCCTCAACAAACGCCGTCCCTCCACTTTCTGTGGCCTGCTGCCAGCACAGCTCCCCTGATTCATTCCCTCTACACCCTAAGCACCCACGGAAGTGGCCAAAACAGTAAAACTACAGCGGAGCATTCATTCCAGTCCCCAGGGCAGGCCCCTCCTTTGCACCCTGCTGTTTGGTCGGTTTCTTCTTCCTCCACTTCCCAGGATGCGGAGCAGATTCCCTGTGGCATGATTACCTGGCAGGCCAGGTCCAGAATAGTTAATAGCTCACTGACTGGCTCCGGGAGAGTTTGGGGCTGGGGTCCCAAATCCCACACCGGCTGTTCATTAACAGGTGGGAAGAGTTCCGCCACTTCTGAGGAATTAGCGGGCTCCCAGGTGACTCTAAGGCACTCCAAGTGACTCGCCATTTCCCATAGACTCAGCCACAGGGCCAACAGTTTCTATTGCTCTTTCCCTCCAGAAAAACCTCCTCTGGGCCAGCTCACCTGCCCAGCTCCTGCTCTGCCCCACGGGAGGGCTACAGTTTAAAAAGGGAAAGTGGCTAATTGACTAAGTAATTAACTTGAGGAATGTCTATTGAACACCTACTGTGTGTCAGGTGCTGTTCTAGCTTTGAGATACAAAACAGGGAAAGAGAAGGCCCTGCTCTCACAGATGGGCGTTAGAAGAGCGGGGTCGATAAACACAGGGGTCAATGAAGAGCATTCCAGGCAGGAATAAGCACTGCAGAGGAAAGAGGATGAGCTGAGGAAGGAGAGCTAGCGAGCAGCAGTTGGGGAGGTGTCCCTGGGGTTGAGTCTGGGTGAGGGGAGGGAAGCAGCCAGTACTTAGCAGAGGAAGATAGGGCAGGGGCGAGGCTGACAGAGGGAGACAAAGAAGACCTTTCAGAGGTTAGTAGATGGCAGGAGAGGCAGGGGAGGCTGAACCCAGGTGAGGAGCCATTGCAGGGGTCTGAGTCAGGAGAGGACAGATCTGATGGAGTTTTTAAAAGCCTTGGTTATCTGCCTGGTGGAGAACAGATGATGGGACAGAGGGAGAAAAAGCGATGGACTAAGGATAGATTTTGGAGGCAGAGCAAACAGTGGAGCATGAAAGAAACAGAGAACCAAAGATGAATTTTAGGCCAGGGGCAGTGGCTTACACCTCTAGTCCCAGCACTTTGGGAGGCTGAGGTGGGAGGATCACTTAAACCTAGGAGTTCAAGACCAGCCTGGACAACACAGCAAGACCCCATCTCTAAAAAAACAAAGTTAGCCAGGTGTGGTGGTGCATACTTGTAGTCTCAGTTACTTGGCAGGCTGAGGTGGGAGAATCGCTTGAGCTGGGGATATTGAAGGTGTAATGAGCCATGATTGTGCCACTGCACTCCAGCCTGGATGACAGAGTGAGGCCCTGTCTCAAAAAGAAAAGATGATGAGTTCTTGGTTTGGGACTGTTTTCTGACCTGGGAAAGACAGAGGAGAAGCAGGCTTGCTGGTGGGTGGAATCTGGAGCTCTGTTTTGGCCAGGTTACATTCCAGGCGCCTCCTCAGACTCTGGGAGGAGCTGTGGAGGACCCTAGACGTGTCTGTGGGGATGAAGCATTTCTGGCCTGTGTAAGCACACACCTGGTGGCCACAGGGCCTGGACTGTCTGGGAGAGGCCTGGTTTGAGATGTATCATCGTCAGATTATAAATGCTTCTCACCCCAGGGCTCAGGTAGCCCCTTCCCTGCCCCTCCAGAAGACCCTGCAGAAAGTGCTCATGGTGTTGCCGTCTCATCCACAGTACTTGTTCCTAAATCAGCACAAGCCGGATTCCAGCAAGGGCCACAGACTATGCTTGGAGGATGACACACACACTGCCCACTGCCTATTTCTATTCATGAACTCGCTTTCAGAAGCATCTCATTTTGAGATAATTTTAGACTTACAGAAGAGTTGCGAAAGAGGCCTCCCCACCCCTAGCCTCTTCTGCCACTGGCATTCCACTCATCACAGTGCGTTTATGAGAGCTGAGACTCACCTCGCCATGTCCCTGAGAGCTGGACAACAGGCAGTGCCCTCTTCTGTCCCAGCTCCCACGTGCGTTTGGCGGTCACCTCTCTCCGTCTCCTCCTGTGGCAGGGCCTCAGCCCTCCTTTGCCTGTCATGGTGCTTTTTAAGAGGATGGGTCTGTCGCTTTATGGACAGCCCCTTCACCTAGGTCTGCCTGACATCTTCCCTGCATTGGACTGAGGCAATGCCTTTTTGGCAATGCCACCGAAGTGGTGTGCCTTCTCGGTGGGCCAGACCAGTGGGTATGGGCTGTCAGTGTGCCTTGTGCCTGGTCATGCCAACCTTGATCTCTTGGTTAGGGTGGTGCCTGCCAGGGTTCTCCCCTGTCAACTCGCTGTTTTTCCTTTGTAACTATTAAATATTTGAAGAGCTGCTTTATGGCTACACAGAGACACTGTTTATGGCTTAGATCTCTGTCTGCTGATTCTGCTGTCCGCTGGTGACGTTGCCTCAGCCGCGCTCCCTGCAGTCCTCTGATGCTCATCATCTTCATCTCTCATTCCTTCCACATTTATTAATTGCAATTCATCTGTAAGAAAGAAGTTAACTGACTTTTAAATGTCAATAATTAAGCTGCACACCAGTTGATAGCCCATGGGGCAGGAGGAAGAACAAGGCCTCTAGTCCAAAGGGTGGCTCAAGTCACTTTTTAACTGAGCACTTTTTTGTGCTTGCAGGTTGACCCTTGGTTGCCTTTGGCCTTTCTGGCTTTGCCCCGTCTCTGCTGCTGAGGTCAGCAGCCCAAGAATGAGCCTTGCACGGGCTCTGGGGGCCCTCTCCAGAGAGCAGAACCAGGTTCCTTCTTTTCCTTCCAAGCATCTCCACTCCCTTTGCCCTGCTGCTAGGAAGAAAACTCTCTACTCCTAGAGCCAAGTCTTTTGCCAGTGGCCTTGCCCCTCCATACACACACACACACACATGCATACACATGCAGAAATACAAGTGCACACATATGCACACACATACACAGATATACACCTGCAGGCATGGACACACTTGCATGTGCACATGCACATATAAACACACACTACACATACATGCACACATATACATGCACATGCCTACACATACACACTCATAAACACATTCACACATACATTTGCACACACAGGTACACATACATAGGCACACTCATATATACACAAACATACACATGTGCATGCCCATGCATGCATAGATACATACATGTGTATATGTGTATATGTACATACATCTATGGATGCATATACATACATAATACACGAGTGCACACATACATGCACAAGCATGCACACATGCACATACACACACATATATGCACATGAGCATGCACACATGTATACATATGCATATATATACATACGCACATACATATATGCTCACACAGAACTACATACATATATACATATATACTCCAATAACAGCTGTCAGATTATTGTTTTTGAACAGCAAACGATCACAGAAGACAAAAACAGCTTAGGTCTTCTATAGCTTGCCAGGTCCTTACAACAACTTTAACGGCAGTACAGTGACCACCCACTTTGGCAGATGAAGGACCTCCAGCTTCCACGGCCCAAGCCTACACCTCTAGTGAGGGCAACGCTGGGAACTACATCCAGGCCTTTGCTCAAAGCCTGTCTCCTTCCCCAGTCACCACATGCTGCTCTAAGCTTAGTTTCCAGGTTGGTTTAGTCAAAAGGCCCAAACCAACTCAGGATACAAAGTATGACACTGAGGCTACAAAGGCGTCCACATTTGCATCCTGAGCACCATGGCCAGATCAGTGCCTCCTCCCCTCCCTTGGCATCCTCCCCTCCACCCAGAGATGTGATCAGCTTTACATGGCCACCAACAAGTGAGGCTGCCTGTCCCTTGACAAAGATGATATGCTTGGCCAAACTTTAGTCAGGTTTCTGAACCTTCCCTTTGACTCATTTGTGCACTTCCTTGCAAAATCCAGATTTGGCAAGAACAAAGATGTCACTTGGCAAGGACTCCTTGTCCTTCATGTCTGATCAGATTCTTCACCCACCACCATCCCCTAGGTGATGCTGGTCATGCTGACCTGTCTTCATCAAGAACACTGTTAGCTTGGCTTAGCCAGGAACCCCCTTACCCCTGATGCTTCCTCTTAGTCATTTTCCATCCACTGACCCCAGTCTGGCTCCATGGTTATAAATTCCAACTTGTCTGTGGTATATTCAGAGTGGAGTTCGATCTCTCTTCCCCACTAGGCAATCCCATTGCTGTTGTCCCTGTTCCTATCACAATGGTCCTGAATAAAGCCTACCTTGCCAGGCTTTAACAAGTGACATTGAATAATGTTTTCTTTAACATCCCACAGTGTCACTAACACTGGGTGTTACTCATCTTTCATGTTTCTCAGCCTGAGGAGGGCTTGAAAAATCCTAGTGTCATCTTTAACGTGTGCTAAATTTATATATTTGCACTCAGTTTATATAAGATATCTAAATATTTAATGCAACAATGTGACTGGGGTGACTTGTACTCTTAATCTGCCAAATTATATTTCTTAGCAATTTAGAGGCCTTGTCTTTTCATGATTGGCCTGCAGCCTAGGAATTAGCACCTAGCATGCCTAGGGTGGTGGCTTGAATCTTCAAGTCCAGCCAAATGTGGGAGTTTGGTTACACTCCCTAAACTTCTGATACCTTACCTCCAAAGTATAGAAAACACAGTAACTACTTCAAGAGTTTGTTCTGAAGGGAATACAAACTAATTCATTAAGGCAGCTTGCATTCTCAAATAGGAAAAGTTAGCAGCTGTTATTGCTCATTATTTTAGGGGGTTGTTCATCCCCTTTCTTCTTAGTTTGTAAAAACTATGTATATACTTAGGGTATTAACTTTGTGATACAAACATTTTTATTTTCTAGTTGATCATTTCTTTAGTAACTTTCTTTTTTGTTTTGTTTTGTGCTTGAGATGCAGGGTCTTGCTATTTTGCCCAGGCTGGACTCGAACTCTGGGCTCAAGCGATCCTCCCACCTCAGCCTCCCAAGTAGCTAGAACAACAGGCATGTGCCACACGCCTTAGTAATTTTCTGTGTGGTGATTAATTCTAAACTTAATTTTTTAAAGTTTGTTAGTTTAATCTAGCAATGTCTTCTTTTATAGTTCCTAGCTATAGTGTTATACTTACCCTGTTTTATATTTGTTAAAAGAATCACCTAATTGTTTTTTTTCTAGCACCGTTTTTTAAACAGCCTTATTTTTATGCTTATGTAATGAATCTGGAATTTATTTTGATGTAAGATATCCTGTAACATATCTAACTTTAACTCCAAATGATAAGCCTGTTGACTTAGCACTACTTTTAAATTAATTTATTATTGCCCCACTATTGTAGAATATTACTTTCTATCATATACTAAATTTTACATAAATTTGAATCCCTTTATGGGTTCACAATCCAGTTTATTCTTTTTTTATTTCAATCATTGTGGGGGAGCAGGTGGTTTTTGGTTACATGAGTAAGTTCTTTACTGGTGTTTTCTGAGATTTTTGTGCACTCATCACCCAACCAGTATACACTGTACCCAATGTGTAGTCTTTTATCCCTCACCCCTCTCACTCTCCCAGCAAGTCCCCGAAGTCCATTGTATCATTCTTATGCCTTTGCATCCAAATAGCTTAGCTCCCACTTATAAGTAAGAACATATGATATTTGTTTTTCTATTCCTGAGTTACTTAACTTATTCATTATTCATGGCCTCCAGTTCCATTTAAGTTGCTACAAAGGCCATTATTTCATTCTGTTTTATGGCTGAATATATTCTATGTTTACACAGCACATTTTCTTTATCCATCATTGGGTAAAGATGCCCATCATTGGTTAATGAGCATTTAGGTTGGTTCCAAATTTTTGCAATTGTGAGTTGTGCTGCTATAAACATGCATGTGCAAGTGTCTTTTTCATATAATGACCTCTTTTCCTCTGGGTAGATACCCAGCAGTGGGATTGCAGGATCAAATGACAGTTCTACTTTTAGTTCTTTAAGGAGTCTCCATACTGTTTTCCATAATGGTTGTACTAGTTTACATTCCCACCAGCAGTGTAGAAGCGCTCCCTTTTTACCACATCAATGCCAACATCTATCATTTTTTGATTTTTTAATTATGGCCATTTTTGCAGGAGTAAAGTGTTATCTCATTGTGGCTTTGATTTGCATTTCCCTGTGCTGTTGAGCAATTTTCATAGTTTGTTGGTTGTTTTTCTATCTTCTTTTGAGAATCGTCTATTCATGTCCTTATCCCACTTCTTGATGGGATTATTTGGGTTTTTTTTTTTAACTGATTTGAGTTCCTTGCAGATTCTAGATATTAGTCTTTTGTTGGATGTATAGATTGTGAAGATTTTCTCCCACTCTGTGGGTTGTCTTTTACTCTGCTGATTATTATTATTAATATTTGCTGTGCAGATTTTTAGCTTCATTAAGTCTCATTTATTTATTTTTTGTTCTTGCTGCATTTGCTTTTGGGTTTTTAGCCATGAATTCTTCACCTCAGCTAATGTCTAGAAGAGTTTTTCTGATGTTATCTTCTAGAATCTTTATGGTTTCAGTTCTTAGATTTAAGTCTTTGATCTATCTTGAGTTGGTTTTGTATAAGGTGAGAGGTGAGGATCCAGTTTCATTCTACATGTGGCTTGCCAATTGTTCCAGCACCATTTGTTGAATAGGGTGTCCTTTCCTCACTTTATGTTTTTGTATGCATTGTTGAAGATCAGTTGGCTGTAAATACTTGGCTTTATTTCTGGGTTCTCTATTCTGTTCCATTGATCTATGTGCCTAATACCAGTATCATGCTGTTTTGGTAACTATAGCCTTGTGGTATAATTTGAAGTCAGGTAATGTGATGCCTCCAGATTTGTTCTTTTTGTTTAGTATTGCTTTAGCTATGTGGGCTCTTTTTTGGTTCTATATAAATTTTAAGATTGTTTTTTCTACTTCTGTGAGGAATTATGATGGTATTTTGATGGGAATTGTATTAAATCTGTGGATTGCTTTTGGCGGTATAGTCATTTTCACAATATTGATTCTACCCATCCATGAACATGGGATGTGTTTCTGTTTGTTTGTGTTATTTATGATTTCTTTCAGCAATGTTTTGTAGTTTTCCTTGTAGAGATCTTTCACTTCTTTGGTTAAGTGTACTCCTAAGTGTGTATGTATTTATTTATTTATTCATTTTGCAGATGTTGTAAAAGGAATTGAGGTCTTGATTTGATCTCAGCTTGGCTACTGTTGGTGTATACCAATGCTACCGATTTATGTAGATTGATTTTGTACCCTGAAAGTTTACTGAATTCATTTGTCAGATCTAGGAGCTTTTAGTTAAAATGAACTTGCTGGTTAGCCCTAATCTGATATGACTGCTGTACTCATAAGAGGAGATGACCACCCTGACACGCAGGTCACAGGGAGAAGGAAGCCATCTGCAAGCCAAGGAGAGAGGCCACAGGAGAAGCCCACCTTGTAGACATCTTGATCTCGGACTTTCAGTTTCCGTGACTGAGAGATGATAGAAGTCTGTTGTTTGACCCCTAGTTTTTGATATTTGTCATGGCAACCCAGGCAAATTTACATGGGGTGTGTGTGCTCCCACGTGTGGTGACATACCTGGTAGCATGGGCCTCAGAAGCCGGCTGCCATGAGGGGAGGCTCCAGGAGCCCTGCAGAGGGGTGAATCATCCTGCTGTGTATTAGCATTGGGGGCTCTGAGGACCCAGGGGCTTTGGGCCACAGTGAGTCATGTTCCCCTCACCCCAACCAGGGAACATTAGAGCAAGGTGGCCCCAGTTTCAGGAGCGATTGCTGTAGTGGGCAGGAATGAGGCCATCCAACCCCTGAGCTGCTTCCTTCCCTGGCCCCTGCCCTCCCTTCCCTTGCTGCAGCGTCCTGTGCCTGTAACAACTGGACCCTACCACCTCACAGCTCAAGCTGGCCTTCACCAGCACTGCCATCCGCCCTGTGCAGTGCATCCTCCCAGCAGGGACAGGTCAGTCCTTGCCTGGGGACTACTGGGTATCCCCCAAGGCAGGCCCAGAGTGTCGGGTGTCTTCCTCCACTGCACAGTAGGTGTGGGCAGTGACAGCTGGACAGGCATCCTCCCATGGCTCCCCATCTCCCCTGTGACCCCTTGTTCACAGTGTGCATTTTTCTGGCTTCCCCTTTCCCCCTCCCCATGCTCTGTGGGCTCCTTACTTGCAGTCCTCCTGCAACCAGAGCCCCAGATTCTGAGCTCTGTGCTGCCCTCACCCCTGTGAAAGCCCTACCTGTCTGAATGGCATCAGTGACGTGACTTCCTCCCCAGACCCTGAGCAGCAGCAGTGTGGAGGCTGACCCAGCCTGGTGACTGGAGCAGGATCAATAGATGGATTAGTGGAGCCAGTGGGTCTTTGCTCTCCCAGAATTCCAAGCAGATGCAAATACACCCGGTAGAGAAAGCACGAAGAACCATCCTCCATCCTTAATGCACAGAGGGCCTGCTGAACTCCAGGCCAGGGTAAGGCTTGAGGGCAGAGAAGGGATCCAGGCCACACATCACTGGGTGCAAAAGGAGGACAAAGAGAGAGTCCAGGTGAAGGTCACACACAGGAAACTCACAAAGCCTCACATTATGGACCAGGCTTTGCTGGAACACGGGAAGTTTCACTTCGCCTGCTGTGACCCTGTTTCCGTGTCTATTTTTTCTGTGGATAAATCAGTGAATGCTCTGAACCTCCCCTCCCTGCACTCTGAAACTTTTCTTCCTGCTCCATCAAAATGTACCCATGCAGGGTTTCAGTCCTCAGGGCTCTCTGTGCAGCTGCCAGGGCCCATGAGCACAAGGTTTTGACACTGAGAGCAAAGCCGAGCATCACATGTTTCGCTTTCTTGCTAACAAGGAATGAAGTCCAGGAATTCCAGACCTTTTTTTTTGCTAATTGTAGAGGCTCTCCAGATTGGGATGGCTTCTCAGCTGCCCTCAAATCAGATCTGCTCTGCTGACTGGCAGGCCTAGGAGAGAGCAGAGAGGCAGACATTGAAGAAACAAAACAAGAAAACATGCAAGAGCTGCAGAAAGAGGAGTTTACAGAGCACTGTAGTAATAATAAAACAGGACTCATGTCGCCACACACACACTCTCACACTCTCTATTGTCTATTTCACTTATTTCCATTCTATCTTTATTACTTTATTTCTTTCTTTCTCTCCCTCTTTCTTTCTTCTTTCTTCTTTTTTCTTTTCTTTTCTTTCTCTTCTTTCTTTCTTTCTTTTTCTTCCTTTCTTTTTTTGAGACAAAGCTCACTCTTGTTGCCCAGGCTAGAGTGCAATGGCACGATGTCAACTCACTGCAACCTCTGCTTCCGGGTTCAAGCAATTCTCCTGCCTCAGTCTCCAGAGTAGCAGGGATTACAGGCATGCACCACCACGCCTGGCTAATTTTTTGTCTTTTTAGTAGAGACAGGGTTTCACCATGTTGGCCAGAATGGTCTTGAACTTCCCACCTCAGGTGATCTGCTCACCTCAGCCTCTCAAAGTGCTGGGATTACAGGCATGAACCACTGCACCTGGCTCTGCTTTCTTTAAACTTACTTTGCTCTTCTTTTGCTAGTGTCTTAAGGTGAAAACTAAGGACATTTATTTAAGATCATCCCTCTTTTCCCATATAAGCATCGGTGCTATAATTTTCTCTAAGTACTTTAATAGCATCCACAAGTATTAACATGTTATGGTTTGATTTTATTTAGTTCAAAAGACTTTACAATTTTTAAAAAACTATTTCTTTGCCCATGGGTTATTTAAAAGTGTGTTACTTACTTCTCAAATACTTGGGGTTTCCTAGGTTATCTTTTAGTTATTGATTTCTAATTTAATTCTATTGTAATCTGAAAATAGACTTTATGTGAACTTGGATCCTTTAATATTTATTGGGACTGTTTTATGGCCCAGAATGTGGTCACTCTTGGTAAATGTTTGCCATGCGCTACACAAAGATATGTGTCTGCCTGCTGTTGCTGAATTGAGTGTTCTATAAATGTCAATTAGGGCAAGTTTGTTTATAGTGTTATTTAAGGTTTCTATATTGTGGCTGATTTTCTGTCTACTTCTTTTATCAGTTATCAATTATTGAGGTCAATGTATTTAAATGTTAGACTATAATTGCAGATTTATCTATTTCTCCTTGAAGTTCTATCACTTGCTGGCTGGTGTATTTTGAGGTTCTGTTATTGTGCACAAATGTTTTAGATTGTTACTTTTCCTGATGAGTTGGTTCCATTAGTAATAATAATAAGAAGAAATTAACTTTTTTATATCTGGTAATATTCTTTGCCTTGAAATCGGTTTGTCTGATACTGATATATAATAGCTATTACATATTGCTTTTTATGTGTGTTAGCATGGAATGTCTTTTCCCATTCTTCCACCTCTTACTTGTGACTTTATTTTTGAAATAGATTTCTCATAGTAGCATACACTTGAGTCTTGCTGTCTTATCAAATCTGGAAATGTCTGTCTTTTATTTGGAGTGTTATGAGCATTTGCATTGAATGCATTTATTGATATAGGTAGGTTTAAATCTGCCATTTTGCTACTTTTTCTCTATTTGTGCTATTTATTTTTGTTTGATTGAGAACTTTTTATTATTTCACTTTCTTTTGTTGGCTTATAGCTATACCTCTGTTATTTTAATGGTTGCTTTAGAATTTTTAGTAAACATCATTTATTACAGGTCACCTTCAAGTGATATTATGCCCCTACATTTAAATTAGCCTTTACATTAGCCACAATACGTTGTTATTTCTTTTGGTACATCAATTAGCTTTTGAAAAGATTCAGATAATAAGAAATAAGTATTATACATTTCCCACATAGTTACCCCTCTCAGGCCTCTTCATCTTTTGTATGAACTCATCTTTTCATCTAGTGTAAGTTCCTTCTGCCTGAAGGACTTCTGGTAGTATTTTTTGATGAGTGGTTCTGTTGGTAATTCTTTCAGCTATTGTTTGAAAGTTTCTTTACTTTGCCTTTGTTTTTTTGCTGAGTATACAATTTTTGGTTAGCAATCCTCCCCCATCTTCTGCTCCTACAGCATTTAGATGGTATTCCACTGTTTTCTCATTTGCACTGTTTCCAACAAGTATGGTGTTATCCTTATCTTTGTCCCTCTGTATGTAATATGTCTTTTTCTATGGCTCCTTTTAAAGTTTTTTAAAATTACTGCTTTTAAACAATTTGGTCATGATGTACCTTGGTGTCATTCTCTTTATATTTCTTGTGCTTGAGATTTGTTGATATTCTTGCATCTGTGGGGTTAATAGTTTATATAATATTTTTTAAAATTTCAGCCATTGTTTCTTTATGTATCTTTTTTTTTACTCAACTCTCTCCTGTTTGGGAATCCTAATTATGCATTTGTTAGGTTCTTGAAGTTTTCTTTGATGTAGTGTTTATTTATTTTATATTTTTTTATCTCTATGTATCACCTTATATTATTTCTTTTGCTGTGTCTTCAATTTCATTCATCTCTTCTTCTGCAATGTGTAATTTGCCATTAACTAAATTTCTCATCTCAAACATTATAGTTTTTATCTGCAGAAGTTTGATTGAGGTCCCTACTTGAGCTTTTATACATATAGAATACAACTATAAATATTTTAATGCCTTAGTCTGATAATTCTAATGTCTGTGTCAGTTCTAAGTCGCTTTTGATTGTTTGATTTTTCTTTATTAAGGGTCATATTTTGTTGCTTCTTTGTATGCCTGAAGATATTTTATTGGGTACCAGACATTGTGAATTTTACCATGTTTGTGCTGGCTTTGTATTTCTATAAAAATTCCTAAATTTTGTTCTCATACTCAGTTAAGCTATTGGGAAGCAGTTTAATCAAGTATTGTCTTTTGGATTTGTTATTGATGCAAGACCATCGGTAGTTAAATGCTGCTCTAACAAATCTGAAAGACAATAACTGAGTACAGTACCTAATGCTGTGTGAATTAAGAGGTTTTCTACACTAGCTGGTGGAAACAGGCACTATATGGACCTATGTGAGCTGTATCAGCCCCAGGCACTGTTTCCTCTAATCCTTTCTAATGGTTTTTCTCCTAATCTCAGTTCTTTTTCTCATATACAAGCACTGACATGTTTACTGATGATTACTTGAGGAAAACTCTCTGAAAATCTTCAGGGTTCTCTTATGTGTTTCTCTGAGTTTCTCCTCCCAGCACCTCTGTCTGGAAATGCTCTCAAGATAGTAATTTGGCTTTCCCTTATTCTATTTTCATCATTCAGGAATCACTGTCCTTCACAGCTTGACATCTGAAGTTTTGAATGTAATTATTTCTTATATTTTGCCCAGGTTTGTTATTGCTTCATGCAAGAGGGAAAATTAAGTCCCTACTTATGTTGGTTGGAAATGGAAATCTGAGAAATGCTTTTGAAATTCACTGAGTCTGAGCTAGGAATGCTATTGGCTGTAAGTAACAGACAATGTGACTAACTATACCGAAACCTTTTAATGTTTACTCATGTGGCAGTCACCACTAATTAATCAATCCTTAACATGTCAAATGTTACTTGGGCACACGGTTGTCCAAGTAAAGTCTACCTTTCTCAGTCCCCCAGGTAGTAGATGTGGTCAAGTGACTAAGTTCTGATAGATGGAAGTGGTGCTTACAACTTCTAGGGTGTGTTAAAGAGAGAAAGCCTGCTCGTCTCCTCTCCTTTTGTCCATCCTGCTGGCTGGAACCACATGTGATGGCTGGGGCTGAAGCAGCATCTTAGGCCACACGATGAAGGCTACATGTTGAACCTGGTCCCTGAAATTTGTGGAGCCATGTTTTCATCTGTAGCCTGGGTTTCTATAAGAAATAAACTTTTATGATGTTTAACATCATCGGTTTAGGCTTTCTGTCACTCACATCCTAAATAGTCTAAAAAATACAAATAAACAAGAATCACAAAGGCAGATGAGTCTCCCAGTTGGTCCATAATGTAGGAGTGCTGTGAAGAACTCAGCTCCTTTCATGATTATGTTCTGCCCTCCTTAGCATGTTGACATTTTGTTCTCATGTTTGACACCTCAGGGTTGCAAATGGCTGCCACAAATCCAAGCATCACATCCATGTTCAAGGCAAAATAGAAGAAAAAGAGCAGCCCTCTCCATTCTCATCTGGTATCTGTCTCTTATCAAGGAAAAACAAAACAAAACAAATGCCTTCCCAGAAGTCCCTTTCACATTTCATTACTCAAAGCTGGACTATCTGGTCACGCTTACTGCAAGGGAGGCTGGGAAATGAATGAGCTGCTTTTCTAGCCTCTGGTGTGGGAGGAAGGCAAGGGAGAAAGTTTTTGGAAGTAGCTGCTGGGTTGGGCAGCCAACATCTGCCCCATACAGTAGGGAATACGGCCATCTTAAAGGTGAAAGATTTGAAAAGCCGGGATGTCTGACCACAGACCCTTTTTGTGGTGGGGTCTGGAAGGCAGAGAAGAAGGAAGAAGAGAGGAACATTTTCTTTAGACTGTCTTTGTGATTCTCCAGCTCTGAGTGTGCAGGAGATTTACTGAATGGAGTTGTGTGGACAAGTCCAGGCACATTATGCTGCGAGTGACTGAAGAGGCTCTCGCAGATCACGTTGACCACACAAGTGGTCCTTCACTCCCTGGCTTCACTCCCTGTCCCATCCTTCACTCCCTGGCTTGGAGGCTAACCCCTGGGGCAGAGGCAGCACTACAGCTTCTTCATGTAACTTCATCCCCATGGGGTCTCAGATGCTCAGTTTTCAGAAGAAGCTTTCATCTCATACATTGTACTGAGGAGTCAAAAGGGCCTGGGAAGCGGGTTATTTTGGTATCAGAAGCATTTAGAGGTGCTCTGAGCACCTCTCACAGAGCACTTCTCTCTCCGCCCAGGGATGCACTTTCCTTTGAAGGACTAAGCACAGTTCTGGAGTCTTTACTCCCTTTGACAACTGGGGAAAAGAAAAGAATCCCAAGGACAGAAGTCCTGGTGGATATCACTTCGAAATCACATGGAGAAAAAAAACCACACTGTGTCAGCTGTTCCCCACCCCTAAGATTATTTACTCCAAGAAAATAAATGTGTAACCCAGATGTTGGCTGGTTGAACCTCACTCCATGCCTTGAAGAAGTCCAAAGGCCTCTGTGAGCTATCTGTGGATCTGTGGTCTCAGGGTAACCTTGGCCTCTGACTTTGGCATGAAATGACTGTTTTCTTTAACATACACACGTGAATACATACACACATGCATGTGCACACACAGGTGCGCACATGTTATACATATACACATGCACGTGTACACATATGCACAAGCACACAAACACATGTACATGTGTGCACGGCCTGTTCACATGAAGCGCTGTGTGCTGAAGCTTTGGGAGCAAGAGGCTCACTGGGAAGTTGTCTGCACTGCAGAGTGACAGCAAGCTCCCCTGGTCTTCTGCTCAACTGGTTAGAAAGCAGCCCTTTGGTCTCTTCCTCCATGGCTTCTTGCTAGGCCTTGGGCCTGTGGCCACAGCTGCAGCCACCATCTCTGGCAGTGGCGCCCCTGTCTCTACCCTCCCTCCACTGCACCCAAGCTGTCTCCTTGCCTTGCTTCAGGTAAATTTCTCCTCTGCGAATCGCCACATCCTTGAGTTTTGCTGGCACCATATTTTCAGGCCCCCATACTCCAGGCTGCTCTTAACCAGCTATCTTCCCAGCAAATGCTGCTTCCTCTCACAGAGCACTTCTGGTTACATCACCTCCCTTACATACCCAAGGGAGACAGGCCCTTCTGAGCAGCACAGATTTAGTGCCCCAAGCAGTGTCCATCAGCCTTCAGGACCCACCACATACCGCCTGAGGGACCGGGACAGACACTCCTCCCCCTCCCCCACCCTAAGGGACTTGACCACCCAGCACCCTTCCCAGGTCACTGGGCTCCTCCATGCCCAGCGTGGCACTGTCAGGCCTGCCCAACCTCCAGCACAGGGCCTGAACGGGGGCCACCATCCAGCAGGCTCACAGGGACTCCCACTAAGAGGCAGACTGGGGGCTCAGGGGATGGAGAAAAAGCTGGACTACGGGAGAGGACGCAGACTGTGCAACAGGACATGGGCCCATGAACAAAGGAGAGAAATGAGCAGGAGAGCGGGATGGTGGCCAGGGGCAAGGTCCTAGGGGGTATTGTTAGAGAGCTGTGTAAAAGAGGCAGCTGACAACCCCTGCCACAGCCGGGGCTATAGCACCTCCCCCCTCCTCTCACTGCCATCGGGGGAGACTCAGCCTCACGTGGGTTTTATTTGTTTCTTTGCTTGTGTTTGAGAAGTGGAACCAGCGTTAAAGACCAGGATATTTCACATGAAGGTTAGGATTTCTAGCTTGCATTTAAGCACTAGCTCAGGTCGTGTTGGGCCGCTGCTGCATGGTGACAATCTGCTGACTAAGGAGGAGCCACCCCCTCGGTCTGGGCTGTGCATCCTCAGCTGGCCAGAGCCTGCAGGCCCAGCGATTTCCTCTCCTACTGCTAGATCTCCTCACTTAGTTCCCCAGGCGAGACCACCTGAGCTCCAGACCCTGGTGAGAACCTCCTCAGCCCTCCTTGTCTGGACTCCATGTCTCCAGCTGCAGGGGTTTGGCTGCACCCACAGCCCCGTGCTGAGCACAGGCTGGGTCTGGGTGGGGGCTGGATAGATAGCCAGCATCCCAGCTACCAAGCTGGGTCCCTACCATTCGGGGAGGAGCGTCGCGGCATGGCTGGGATGGAGGCACCTTCCTGGCCAGCTTGCCGCTCTAAGCAGGGTGTTAATCTCCCTGAAGTGGACTCTGAGATGGCCAGGGACACACAGGAAGTATGCTGCCCTGGCAACTTCCATTGGTAGAGAGAAGGCAGGAGGCGAATATTGGTGGAGGGACCCGCTGAGTCCAGCAGAGGCTCAAGATAACCCAAGATGGGGAGGCAGGGCCGGCCTTACTCCCTGGTGGCCATCAGCCACCGGAAGGACATGTTGCCTTGTGTGAGCCAGTTCTCTTCAGCCAAGGAAATCCCCCAAAGGCTGCTGGCAGCCAGGGGGATGAGTACCTCATTCCAGAGGAGGGAGCTGAGCAGCACATCCCAGCATCTGCTGCAGGTGGCGCTGACACAGACCCTAGGGGAAATCCTCAGGTGTGACCGTGGTGCTGCGGCACTGGGCGGTTCTGGCTGCCCAGGTTCTCTGTCTGTGTAAGTCATGGCTTGGTGTGGCTGGTATTAGGGCACAGCGCGAAGGCCTCACAGGGTCATTTTCAATGCAGCGGTTTAAGAACTCTCCCAGGGAGTGGAGTGAGACTCCTACAAGGAAAGAGTCTTTCTCCCTTATGGTGAGGAAGCTCTGGGACCATTTCCCCAAAAACGGCAGCCTGAGCTCTCCCTGTGGGTTCTCCAAGCAGAAGGAGGACTTCGTTCACATGCTGAGAAGGGTGTAGACAGAGGGCCAGCACTGGCCTTGTGGCAGGACAGCTCGGCAGGGAGGCTGAGCTCCAGGGAAGAGGCCGGCCAGAAGCCAAGCCAAGGTAGTGATCAGAGAGAGGGGATCGCTGGCCCAGGGTGAGGGCCGTGCAGGGGGGCTGTGTGGAAAGGGGAGAGAGAGAAAGGATGTGGTGCCATAAGACTCACATCCTTCTCAGACGTGTGGAGAGCAGGCATTGAAGGTGAGACAAGGCCAGTAATGGGTGCCACTGACTGTCCTTGGCGAGGTGTAGACCTGAGGGACACTGTGACGTCAGCAGTCAGTGAACTGCTTACCTAAGAAATCTGTAACAAAACAATGCATGAAAGAACCTCTGAAGGGGCAGGGGAATGGGGTAGCTGAGTAACTCTGGACATGAGTGGAGCCTCGGAGAGGAAAGTAGAAGGACTCTACGCAGCCCTGAGCTCTGGCCGGTGAAACCACTTCTCCCAGGTCAGCGCTGCTCACAGCACAATGCATGCGTCCTGGGGCTGTGTGATTAATTAAGGAAATGGGTGGCAGCCAATGGGAGCTGGCTTCTCCCTGCTGCAGTGGGAATCACAGATAAGCAAGGAGCAGAGCCCAGGATGACCCGTGTGGAGGTATCAGTGGGAACCCACATTTCAGTTTACCATAGGTACAGACAGTCACATGCAGACATGTTTTCAGTGGTATTTATTAATCAGTGCACGCGTGTGTTTCTGTGCTCTGTTAGTTGAGAGGGCCTAGAAGAAACAACACTCCCTAGCAAGGAGTACCAGACACCCTGACCTTGGTGTCTGTCTAACACCATTCCCCACGTAAAAGGAGATGGGCTCCTTAGGGAAATGGCTGGTTCTGGGGCTGTGCGGAGAATGTGCAAGATGATCCTGGTGCCTCTTGCAGTGCCAGAAAGTCAGGAAGTGCTCAGAAAACAAAACTGCAGTCATAGAGGGCCCAGGAGCCAGTGGAGAGAGCGCCCAATAGCCAAGGCGGGACCAATTTGAGCAACAGAGTAAATACATAGTGTGGGACTGTAACCCTGAGTCTGTCCGTCCTGCTAAAATGTAACACCACTGACTGGACAGTTCATCAAGAACAGAAATGTATTTCTCCCAGTTGGAAGGCCAAGGCCAAGGCACTGGCATTTGGCCTGATGAGGGCTTCGTGGTGTGCCCTTACCCTGCAGAAGGCAGAGGGGCAAGCCTGACACCACCCCCTCCATCAAGCCCATTTGTGGGGGCACCGATTCCCTCCCAGCAGGAGCCCTCCTGGCCTAATCACCTCTTAAAGACCTCATCTCTTAATACGGGACATTGGCAACACCTGAATTTTGGAGGCTCAGGTTTAAAACATAGCAAACCCGAAGTGTAAAGTACACATTCTTGAGACCTGGGGCCCAAGCTCCAGGTAGCCCTTTTGCCCAGGCTTGGCTGCAGGCTTCGGCTCCAGCTAGAAACTCAGGGAGGTTTCACTCCCACTACTAAATGAGTGTGACCCCAGCATTGGATAGCACAGATGGCCCATGCACAATGTGGTGACACCACAGCCCCTAGAAAGAGCCCTTACTAAGTTCAAAGTGTCCTCAGAGCAGGGAGTCTTAGTTTGCTTGGGCTACCATAGCAAAATCAGAGACAGGGGGTATAAACAACAGAAACTTATTTCCTCATGGCTGTGGAGGCTGGAAGTCCAAGAGCAAGGTGCTGCAGGGTTGGCTTCTCCTGCAGCCTCTCCCCTTGGTTTGCAGATGCCACCTTCTCCTTGTGTCCTCAGATGGTCTTCCATCTGTGTGTGTCTGTGTCCTAATCCCCTTTTTTTTAGAAGTCTTAATGGATTAGGGCTTACCCCAATGACCTCATTTCACCCCAATCACCTCTGCAAGACCCTGTCTACATATACAGTCCCATTCTTGGGTACTGGAGACTTGGGTACTTAAGACTTCAACACATGAATTTTGGGGGACACAATGTAGCTCATAACAGGGGGCTTCCATACACTTGCAAGGCCCTCTGTGGGCTATTCCCTGAATGATCTCCCCGCTGCTGTCTCTCACCTGCTTGGATTCCCACTTGTCCACTGCCACCGTGGCCCACCCTGGAGGCTGGTTTCTGCCAGGCACATCCATGTCCTTCACCAGCATCCTCAGGGTGAGGACGGTGCGGGGTCCCAGGCCAGGGCCGGGGAGGGTCTCCTTGAAGCCCCAACTCTCCCTACACTACTGGGCCCCTGCAGCTCACCTGCCCAGCATCTTCCAAGGTCCCTTTAATGCACGTTGGCCACTTCCAGCCATCACAGCTGTTCTGGAATCTCATCCTCATCCAGAGACAGACAAAAAGAAACTCCCCAAACTCCAGAAGCGAGAGCCCAGGCCAAGGATTACAGGGCCGAAAAGTCCCAGGGCATTCCCTCCTCCTTGATCCTCTTCCCAAACCAAGTACCTACTCTCCTTCAGGAGGGAGGAGAAGCTTCCACTGTCTGGAAGCAGGTAGAAGTTCAATCCTGGAAGGGGCTGGAGGTATTCACCTTGGGTGAACCCTCTGCACATAGGGTCATGGCCAGAAATGGCCATGGTACCCACCAAAGCACTAAGTGTTTTTCCCATCTAACACAAGAACCCTCCTGCTTCCTCCATGCAGGGCACCAAATACTATGTCATCTCTCTAATTAAAATTTAAATTATAGCATCTATGAGTTTTCTAGGGCTGCTGTAACAAAGTACCATAGCCTAGGGGCTTCAGCAACAGCCATTTGCTTTCTCACAGTTCTGGAGGCTGCAAGTCCATGATCAAGGTGTGTGTGGACAGGTGGGTTCCCTCTAAGGCCCTGAGGGCTGGTGTGTCCTGGGCCCTTGCCTGGCTTTTGCTGGTGGCTGGAGCCCTGTGGCATTGCTGACCTCCAGCTCATGTTCACGTGCCATTCTCCTTGTGCATGGCGGCTCCAAACTCGCCTTTTATGAGGATCCTCATCACATGGGATTCAGGGTTGTTATGGGCTGAGTTCCACCTTCCAAAATTCGTGCATCTAAGTCCTAAGCCCCAGGACCTCAGAATGGAACCAAATTTGGAATTAGGCCTTTAAACAGGCCATAATGTAAAAACAAAGCCATTAAAGTAGCCCTTAATCCAAGCTGACTGGGGTGCTTGTAAGAAAAGGGGATTAGGACACACGAAGAGACCCCAGGGGATGCAGGTGAACAGAGAACGACCACGTGGGGACACAGCGAGAAGGCTGCCAGCTGCACGACAGGGAGAGAGGCCACAGGAGAATCCAACCGAGAGGCTGCAGGAGAATCCAATCCTGCTGATACATTGACCTCCAACTTCCGACCTCTGGAACTGTGGGGAAATGATCCTGTTGTTTAAGCTGCTCATGTGGAGTATTCTGTTACACAGCCTCAGCTGACTCGTACAAGGGCCCACCCTAATCCAGGATGACCACATCTTAACTATTACATCTGCAGCAACCCTATCTTTAAATGAGGTCACTTTTGGAGACACTGGTGATTTGGACTTCAATACATAAATTTTGGGGGACATGATTCAATCTGTAACCTAGTGTTTCTGGGCCCTGGTCCCCGGTGTCCCCAAGTAATATCTGGGAATACTGACTCTCCCTGGACTTCCTGCAGAGGGTCATTTTTCACACTTGCCATCCTTAGTCCCTGGCATGGCTCAACCCCACCTCTCCCTGCCTTCCCTCCTGGTTCCAGACACAGACCTGCCTTGTATGACATACTTATTGCCACTTATCAACTACCCAAAACTTAGGCTTGAAACAACCACTATTTTCTTTGCTCTCACTTCCGTGGTCCAGCTATCTTACATTGGGGCACCTTGCATGGCTAAAGTCATCTAGGGATGTCTTTAGCTGGGGCTTGAGCGGGAGTCAGCAAACTGCAAGCCTGCCTGCCATCTGCTTGTGTAAATAAAGTTTAATTGGCACACAGCCAGGCTTATACAGTTATGTGTTGCCAATGGCTGCTCCGTGCTGCAATAGCAGTTGCTAAAGTGAGACAGAAACTCTATGATGTCAGTCCAAGATTCAAGGGGTGGGGAAATGGGTCCCCCCCTTGATAGGAGGGTCACAGCACATCACCAAGGGCTGCACAAAGAAGGGTGGGAGGAGCCATTGCCACCTTCCTTGCAAATGTCACTCATATGTCTTCCCTCGAATGGGCCAAGCACAGCTAAGTCAAGGCCATGATGCTTGACACAGCCTGACTGACCGCTTGGGGAAGCAGAGAATCAGAACACAGAGCAACCTCCCTATGGCCAGTTATGTTCTTAGGGCTCAGGGATCCCATGTAGGAACCACACACAGTCCCAAGTTCCTCCCATCCAACCAGTACCTCCTGTCTCCCTACGCCTCTATGCCCCAGGCTCTTGCTACTAGAACCGAGGACTACACTTCCCACAGTGATGTCGGCAGGGCCCAGAGCTATTCACTCCACAGCTGCACGCAGCACAGCTCTGCTCAGCAAATGAACACTGGGCTGCACCTGGGGTGGAGCAGAGGCAAAGCCCAGGGAGGGCTAGACATGAGGGCCTTCCACGCCCCACATTGTAGCAGTCCCCTCTGTCTATTGCATAAGCCTTTTCTCTCTGATCACAGAAAACTCCACTATTTTGGCAAATAAAGACAGCCAGCCAGGACCCCAAGGCCTTTTTTTTTTTTTTTTTTTCCAATGTTGCTCTGTCTCCCAGGCTGGAGTGCAACCCATCTTCTTATGGCTTGCTTTCCTTGAGAAAGGCACATTCTTTGCACATAGTGGGCTAGGGCTGCCATAGCACTACACACTAGGGGTCTCAGGCATCTCTTGTCTCACAGTTCTGTGGGAAGGAAGTCTAGGATGGAACTGTGGGCAGGGGTGTCTGCATCTGAGACAGCATCTGTTCCAGGACCCCTCCTGGCTCCTGCTGTTTGCTGCCAATCTTCGGCGTTCCTTAGCTTGTAGGCACGTCACCCTGATCTCTGCCTTCGTGACCACTTGGGGTTCCCTCCTATGTGTGTCTGTGTCCAAATGTCCCCTTTTTATAAGGACACCACTCTTACTGCATTAGAGGCCCACCCTACTCCAGTGCGACCTCATCTTAAATAATGACGTCTGCAACAACTCTGTCTCCAAACAAGGTTGCATTCTGAAGTAAAGGGAGTTAGGACTGTAACTCTCAGTACAGTTAGAGCTAGAGCATGTCTATTCTTGGTGGGGGCACTTTTCAACAGCAACACACTGTGTTTTGGAAGCTAAGTGGTAGGATGGGACCAGCCTGTGCTGCCTGGTCCACCCCACTGTGCCCCAGATGGGGGAAGGGTGGGACTTATGGCCCCATCTTGTCAACATGGAGCAGGGACATTCCCAGAAATTGGGATCCTGGGCTCCCTAAACAAGAGTGAAGAGGGGAGTTGTGGGGACAGGAGGAGAGCAGGAGGGGAGGGACGGAAGCCCTACAGGCTCTGAGGGCGGCACATGCTGCTCACAGCTCACAGCAGCCCTGCTGTCTCTGGCTGCATCTTACCAGAAAACCGAGGCTCAGAGAGACACATTTCGAGTGAGAGGCTGGGCTAGGCTAGAACCCAGCCTGTCTGACTCCAGAACACTTCACAAAGGAGTGGGGCGTCCTACCTATCCTTTGAAATTCCTCTCCTGCACCTCCCTGGATTGTGCCACTTCTGAATAAAAAGCTGTCATTTTACGAGGCAAGTAAAATGCTATGATTCCAGGAGGGAAAATATTCTTATCTGGAAAAGAGGGGCTGAGGCTTGGGACCCTCTGACACTTTAGGTCATGGCTGATTCCGACATCCCTAAGAGAGGGCGGCTTTTGAGATTCTAGAACAGGGGTTGGCAAGTCGTACTCTAGAGCCAAATCCCACTGCTGTCTGTCTCTGTGCGAGCTGGGAACTGCATTTGCATTATTAAAGGGTTGTAACAGAAAGAATTCAAACAAAGAATTGTGACAGAGACCACATGTGGCCTGTAAAGCCTAAAACATTTACTCTCCGGCCCTTCACTAGAAAAAGTCAGAGCAACATGGAAAGTGGGGAAGGGAGTGCATGGTTGGAGAGGGGCTGGAAGCAGCCCAGGGCCTGCCTGGCTTCTCCTCAGAGCCCGTGACCAACTGGCATTGCCTGGAGCAGTAGGGGCTGAGTGCTCCCTCAGCAGGACCACGGAGCCCTCAGGAAGGCCTGAGAACACGAGCTCCTGGAAGCCACAGAAACATCCAGGACATGGAGATTTTTTGCAAGCTAAGCAAGGCAATGGAGGTGTATTTTACCAGAGGTGGAGTCCGGGGAGCCCCTCTGTGAATCCTCTGGGTTCCATCCATTCTCCTTCTCTGGGTAGCAGCAAACCCATTAAGTCAACCACTGCAAGCAACATCACAAGCCCCAAATACAAGAGAGAGTGAACAGGGCCTGCCTGTGCCCTGGGGCTCGGGAGCATTGCCACTACATCCCTCCTTCTATGCCTTGTGGTGTTCACATTGCTCCAAAGATGTCTATACATTTCCCAAGAAGCAATGTTACAGTAGGTAGGTAGTCAGACATGAGCAGGGCAGGAGAGGGCCCCACATCCCAGAAAGTCAGGCCACCATCAGGTGATGGTCAGGTGGGTGTTACACTGTTTCTCTAAAATAATAACTGGTTGCAGCCAGCGCCAGGGAAAGACAGTCTCCCAGTAGATAGAAAGAACCTGAAACTGGTGATCGGTAGCTTCACGATAAGATCTCAGGAGTTGGACGAGTGGGCTCAAGCACGTGCACTAAGAGGCAAAATGGCAGAGTTGAACTGCTTAATGACCTTCAAGGGAGATTTGACTGGGAAGGGAAGAACACCTCAAGCAAGCATGTGCACAATTTTCGGTAAACACAGTGCACACTCCCGAGTGCTGGCAAGCCACTGTGCATGCAGACAGCCCACCTCAAGGGAAGAATCCAGGAAGAAGAGACACAACCCCCTGGAAGCCTGCCAATGTATTAATTTCAAGTCAATGGTCAAACCACATACTTGACCTCGCCAGTCGCCCAGTTGGCTCTCTTCTAAGTGTACTTTACCTCCTTTCATTCCTGCTTGAAAACTTTCTTAATAAACTTTTACTCCTGCTCTAAAACTTGCCTGGGTGTCTCTTGTTCTGCCTTCTGCCCCTCGGTAGGATTCTTCCAAGGAGGCAAGAACTGGGGTTGCTGCAAACCCGTACAGATTTGCCACCACTAACATACGTTGGTGCCACATGACTCAGAAACATTCCACTGCTAACAATAACATCTTTCCAGTCACCTTGTTCTCTGAGCTCCCGATTCTGTGCTGGCTCTCCCCATTCTACACAGCTCCAACTTGGGCCCATGGGAAAACAGCTCCTCTCCCTCGACTCCTCCACGCAGCTACCTGTCCCCTCTCGCCCTCCCCACGCTCTTCGTCTGCTTGGTCCTTTCCCCCCAATTCCTCCCATGTTTTCATGCTAAGCAAATTTGCTATGACCTCACTCTGCAGACTCACCTTATACATGCCTTTAACCTACATGAGTTGAACTATAGTAATTTCCAAAATATGAAGGCGAAAAATACGTATTATTTTAAATTGTGTGGGATAATTCCTCCTCTTATTTCATTCCATATGCTCAGGGGTTAGCCTGGGGGTAGGAGATTAGAATTTGCTACTCCAGTTTTTGACTCCTGTTCCGGTAGCACGAGTTTCTAGCCTCCTTTACCGTGATCCCAGTGTTGCTGGGTAAGTATTTGTGATCCAAAGTTAGCTGCCTCTGAATGCAAGCCAGCTGCTGATCTGACCTAAGGGGAAGGGTGATGTGTCTGTGATGGACGTGCAGAGGGAGAAAACATCGGTGTTGGCTGACACGTGGCATATTGTGCTCTAGGGATGATTTAAGAAAATCTTCCAAAGTAATTTCAGTTAACTGGGATTTCACTTTCTGAGCTGGTTTTAGAATTTAACTCTCGTTTAAGACATGGCTCTACTTACTTTTTAATTTAGTAGACTTTATTTTTTTACAGCAAAATCAAGTAGAAAGTAGAGATTTCCCACCAGAGAGGTGCCTGTTTTAGCTGATGAACAGACACTGATATCATTATTACCTGGAATGCATAGTTTGAATTAGGGTTCACTCCTAGTGGTGTACATTCTGTGGGTTTTGACAAACGTATAATGACATGTATCCACCATTGCGGTATGACACAGAATAACATCACTGCCCTAAAAATCTTCTGTGTCCTGCCTGTCCATCCCTTCCTCTCCCACAACCCCTGGCAACCACTGATCTTTTTCCTGTCTCCATAGTTATGCTTTTTCCAGAATATCACAGAGTTGGAATCTATCCAGTATATAGCCTTTTCAGATTCACTTAGTAATAGGCATTTAAATTTCTTCCATGTCTTTTCATGCTTGATAGCTCATTTCTTTTTAGCACTGAATGATATTCCTTCATCTGGATGCACCACAGTTTATCCATTCACCTACTGAGGGGACATGTTGGTTGCTTCCAAGTTTGGGCATTACGAGTAAAAGTGCTATCAATATCTTCATGCAGGTTTTTGTGTGGACATAAGTTCTCAATTTATTTGGGTGAATACAAAGTGGCAAAATTGCTGGATCATATGATAAGAATATGTTTAGTTTTGTAAGAAATTGAAGAGCTGCCTTCCAAGGTGGCTGTGCCATTTGGCCTTCCCACCAGCAGTGACTGAGAGTTGCTCCACATCCTCACCAGCATTTGATATTGTCAGTATTTTGAGTTTGGCTGTTCTAACAGGTGTGTAGCGGTATCTCATTGCTGTTTTCCCTCATGACACATGATGTTGAGCATCTTTTCATATGTGTATTTGCCATCTCTAAATCTTTGGCAAAATGTCTGTTCAGATCTTTTGACCATTTTTGAATCAAGTTGTTGATTTTCTTATTGTTGCATTTTAAGAGTTTTTTGTTGTTGTTGTTGTTTTTTCTGAGGTGGAGTTTTGCTCTTGTTGCCCAGGCTGAAGTGCAATGGCACGGTCTCGGCTCTCCACAACCTCCACCTCCCAGGTTCAAGAAATTCTCCTGCCTCAGCCTCCTGAGTAGCTGGGATTATAGACATTCGCCACCAAGCCTAGCTAATTTTTTTGTATTTTTAGTAGAGACAGGGTTTCTCCATGTTGGTCAGGCTGGTCTTGAACTCTTGACCTCAGGTGATCCGCCCACCTCGGCCTCCCAAAGTGCTGGGATTATAGGCATGAGCCACCATGCCTGACCAACAGTTCTTTTGTTTTGTTTTTAGTGATTTGTCTGATCACAATGAAACCCTTACGTTTTACTCTACGGGCATATCAGGGTTTTTTTCTACACAAAGATATTTCTCTCCTTGAGATCATTTCTAGTCCCAGCTTACAAGAGAATAATCTTTTCCCATGGCCTGCCAGAGGCATGAGCAACAGTAAAGCCCACTGGCTCTGGGTGGGATGCAGGGGAGGGGGAACTGGAGGAAGAGCAGGACTCCACATGAGAGGGAGTGAGGAGCGACAGCAGACCAGGGACACGGATCAGGAGAAGGCTGGGGAGGCACAGAATGATCTGGCAGGCAAAGTGGCTCAAGAAGAGTGGAGGTGGTGGGTCGGGGAGCTGGCCAGGCTGGAGCAGCAGAAAAGTGTAGACCAGGCTTAAGCATGCTACTAAATTGTTGGGCTTTATCCAAGGATCACACCTTCCTAGAGGGGCCAAGGAGGTAACATAAATGGGTGACGCAGGTAAGGTGTGAGGTGATAGGGGATGCTGAGGACTCTGATGAACTGGAGATCACATGACCACTTTAGAGGGGCAGGACAGGGTGAACACATCTGCTATGATTGGTGGCTGCCCTGCAGGAACAGGGCTTCAATTTTTCAAAAGAAGCTGAACGTGAATTTGTAAAATCTTCTGGCTTTAACTGCTGACTCTGACTCTTTTAAAATATCATGCCAGCCAAACAAAATGTAGCCATGAACTGAAATTGGCAGCAAGGCTGTCATATGCTGCTCATGTACATAGATGTGAATGCCAGTGTACCCGCACAAGGGCCTGTGCAAACTCCTGTATATCTGTACAAATGCACATGCAGTACAGCCCTGAATGCACACACATACACACAGAGATAAGAGTACATTTCTGTGCACACATGTCTGAGCTCACCTGGCTACACATGTACACAAGCATTGCACATACAGAGGCACATACAAGCACACTGGCATTGTACACACATGCATACACATGCACACAGCATTGTATGGGAACCCTCCAGCAGTAGCCTAAGGAGAGGTCCCCTAGAGTCCCCAGGCTACCCTCTGGATGCTGGACCCTTCTCTCTCAGCAGTCTTGGGGGGAAGCCAGAGCTGCTCTCTGGGGACACTTTGCTTGGCCTTTCTCAACTCAGCTGGAAGCAGAGTTCAGAGCAGGAGGATCACTAGTAAAATCTAGGATGCTGATCAAATCACTCTTCAGGCTGCCTCTGGCCAGCTGCCTGATTTAGCAGGGGAAGGGTGGCCCCAAGCTTCTCTGGCTTCGCCACACCCTCAGCTGCAGGGTCAGGACCCTCTGGAATTTCTCCATTTGCTCCTGAGTCCTGGAAAGGTGGCAGAAGGGCATGGTGAGCTTCGTAGCAAGGCAGGTGAGGAAGCTGGGGCTGGTGGCAGGGCTTGACCCATGCAGGTGACGCAACCAGGAAGGGTGGCAGCTAGTGCCCCTGGCTCTGTCTCTGTCTTCACATCTGGCTACACACGCACAGGTGTAGCACATGTACTACACATGTGATTTTCAGTTTGATGTTTTCTGTAGAGTGCTCTCAATCCTGGAGATGGCAGAACCGAGTCCTTCCACACCCATACCCAGCAAGGGGCCAGGGCCACAGAGGAAGAATCATACCTGAACCCTCAGAATCCTATAGCTTCAGTGCATAAAGGCCCTTGTCAAATATGCCATTGACAAATGAGGAAACTGAGGCCCCCTCTTCCACCCTCCGACCTGCAGTTCAGCATCCTCCTATCTCTCTCTGACCTCTTCCTCGGTCCTTGCTTCTCCTACTGCCCCTTGAATAAGGACTCTCATGATTACGCTGGATCTACTGGATAACCCAGGATCCTCCCTTCATCTCCAGACCCTTAACTTCATCACATCCACGAAGGAAGTCCCTGCTGCCCTGTAAAGTAACACCTTCCCAGGTTCTGGGGATTAAGATGTGGACAGCTTTGAGGAGCCACTTAATTATGAAGGTCCACTACAGTATCTTCATAACTTCGAATCATAGATTTAAACCTCTGTATCTTACCCCATCAATTTCAGCATAGCTCTTGCTTGTCCACGTCATTTGCTTGATAAATATTTGTTCTGGGAGCTAGGATTACAGAACTGAACAAACCAGGCAGAGCCTTACTGTCCCAAAGCCTATGTTCCAGTGGGGAAAGACAGACAATACATGGAATAAATGAATAAATGATATTCTCAGCACAATTGCTTTTTGGAGGATAACTTGGCAAAATTTATCAAAATTTAAATTGTGCCTTTTCTTGACCCACAAGCCTATTGTTAAAAATTCATATATAATTGCTGGACACAGTAGCTCACACCTGTAATCCCAGCACTTTGGGAGGCCAAGGCAGGCGGATCACCTGAGGTCACCTGAGGTCAGGAGTTCGAGACCAGCCTGATCAACATGGAGAAACCCTGTCTCTATTAAAAATGCAAAATTAGCCAGGCTTGGTGACGCATGCCTATAAACCCAGATACTAGGGAGGTTGAGGCAGGAGAATCGCTTGAAACCAGGAGGTGAAGGTTGTGGTGAGCAGAGATCACATCACTGCACTCCAGCCTGGGCAACAAGAGCAAAACGCCATCTCAAAATAAAGAAAATCATATATAATGATATGTGTACAAATCTGTTCTTTATGGCATTATTTATAACAGCAAATGTTTGAGAACAAAAATATATTAAAGGCAAATTGGGTAAATACATTGTGGTTTCCAGAAACTAGAATTTATAGATTAATATGATGATATAGGTTGTAGGTGCTGGGTTTACAGCACCGTTTATAAAACACGTAGAACCTGCCCTCATGGAGCACACTGGAGCGCAGAAAGACAGATCGCGCACCCTGAGTGAACCTGTGCATTAGGCTGTGCTGGGATCCAGGAAGGGCTAGGGAGAGAAGCAAAGCGGGGAGAGGGCTGAGGAGTGCTGGCAGGTGTCGCTTTTGTTTGTTTATAACCTTTGTATTTACCTCAAAAAATTTAAATTATTAATTTAAGTCAGTTAATTATTGATGTTTAATTTTAAATTATTTTAGTAATTTTAATTTTAATTAAATTTAATTCAATTTTTAATTAAGTCAGTTAATATTGATCAAATAACTTATAGTTGATTTAATTGTAATTAATAAATACATTTTTAATTTTCAAATTTTAGATTTATAAGCATTGCAGATAGTGCAGACCCTTCCTGAATACCACTCCCCAACCTCCCCAATGCTAACACTTCACTCAAGACTAGGAAATGAAGATGAGTACAGGACTGCTGGCTCAACTCCAGGCTTGAATGGGCTTTCCCCAGTTTTTCCACAGATGTCCCTTGCCGGTTCTAGGACATCGTTCAGGATTCCTCACTGCATTCCGTGGCCACATTGTGTGGTCTCCTCCTCTCTGCAATAGCTCCTTAGTCTTTTTTTGTCTTTTGTGCCCTTGACACTTCTGGGATGGAGTGGGATGGCACTGACTAAGGGAGAAGTGTAGCTAAGTCTGGGCAGGAAGCAGGGGGGACAGATGCCTGTGGGACCTCATAGAGGCCTTTGCTTTTCCTCTGAGGGAAACAGGGAGCCCCCAGGAAGGTCCTGAGCAGAGGTGGCACACGATCAGACCGACTTTAACTGGGTCCTTCCGGCTGCTGTACTTTGGGCAGCTGGAAGGGGTGAGGCCCTGCTAGGATGCTTGTGTATGATTCTGCAGTAGTCCAGGCAAGAGATCATGGGCACCGTGGGCCACAGTGGATGAGGAGCAAGGTCAGACTTTAGGTCTATCTTCAGGACAAAGCATAAGACACCTAGGATTTGGACCCGCCCTGCTGTTGAGGTCTGCTGTCTCCCCCCAGCCTCCTGATCTTCTTTGGCTCCTGCTGCTGGGGCCACTGTTGTCAAGGATGCCGACACCTGCATTCCAGACTCTATACATAGGATGATTCCAGACACTGGAGCCTGCATGTCATGCTTACATAATATAAATTTTGTGTGGGTTTGACTATTTCATTGCCAGTCAAGTAAGGAGCTAGTTTCTGGGCACCGTAATTTATCTATTTGATTCTTCATTACTAAATGTTTACATTGTTCACAAATGTTTGCTGTCATAATGCTAAAAGAACAGACTACACATATACCTTTATATGTGGATTTTTTAAAGACAGGTTTGCTGGGTCAAACAATGATTATGGGGTTTTTTCCCCATAAGTTATTGGGGTACAGGTGATATTTGGTTACATGACTAAGTTCTTTAGTGTGATCTGTGAGATTTTGGTGCACCCAGCATCCGAACAGTATATCCTGCACCATATCTGTAGTCTTTTATCCCTCACCCCCCAACTCTTCTCGCAAGTTCCCAAAGTCCACTGTATCATTCTTAAGCCTTTGCATCCTCCTAGTTTAGCACCCACATATCAGTGAGAACATATGATGTTTGGTTTTTCCCTTCTTGAGTTACTTCACTTAGAATAATGATCTCCAATCTCATCCAGGTCACTGGAAATGCTGTTATTTCATTCCTTTTTATGGCTGTGTAGTATTCCATCGTATATACAGATATATGTATGTATATAGGTATATATGTATGTATGTATATACGTATGTATATATGTATGTATATATATGTATGTATATCTGTATATATGATGGAATATATATATGATGGAATATCTATAAAATACTATATATATATGGTGAATACTATATATATGGTAATATATACATATATATACACAAATATATATCACAGTTTCTTTTTTTTAATTTTTTTTTATTTTTTGAAAGAAAGAAAAAGAGAGGAAAGAAAGTGAGAGTGAAAGAAAGAAAGAAAAAAAAGACTGTACGAGAGAAAGAAAGAGGAAGAAAAAGAGGGAGAGAGAACAGGATTCTTGTTCTACTGCCCAGGCTAGAATGCAGTCTAAAAATGGGTATTAAAAACCTCTATTATGCCAATAATTGTGTT
>CAUYLG010018884.1:0-95531 GCA_963573385.1 Cacajao melanocephalus
ATTC
This sequence comes from Cacajao melanocephalus, assembly GCA_963573385.1. Classification (NCBI taxonomy): domain Eukaryota; kingdom Metazoa; phylum Chordata; class Mammalia; order Primates; family Pitheciidae; genus Cacajao; species Cacajao melanocephalus. The sequence goes on from CAUYLG010018884.1 coordinate 5, forward strand.
TAGCCTGGGCAATAGACCAAGAATCCCGTTCTCTCTCCCTCTTCCTCTTCCTCTTTCTTTCTCTCTTACATTCTTTTTTTTCTTTCTTTCACTCTCACTTTCTTTCCTCTCTTTTTCTTTCTTTCAAAAATAAAAAATAAATAAATAAATAAATAAATAAATAAACTCCATTACTTACCTGACCTCCATAAGCCTCTACTTTAACTGGAGGACCACAATGATATTTTGGTTCTCCTAGGATCAGTGTCAGCTCAGAGCCAGTGTCCAGTAGTCCCTGAAAGGTCTGATCATTCCCCTATTCCCCAATGCACAGTTACCCTAGTAAAAGGCCAGAGGTCTCCTCAGGGAAGGATGGGAAAAAGATTCATTACATAAATTGTTGGTAATGTAGTGGGGTTCTTCTTCAAGGGGACTCAGTCTCTCCTTCATTCAACGGGTTCTGGGTCTGTAAAACTGACTCAAGTCTGGAAACTGAGGGGCCATGATTCTCTGTTTATATACTTCATGTTAGTCTTTTGTCCATTTGACCTAGAAGTTTTCTGCTTGTATAAATTAAGTAGGAATGCGGTAGGTTTCCTATCAATTTCTCTTCTAGGAACACCATGATAAATGACCCAATGCAAGAGCTCTACAAGAGTCAGACTATTCTGATTGCACCTTTGCCTCTGCTGTTCATTATTATAGTAGCTTTGCCCACCTTGCCTTTGATCGTTGAGTGCTGCCACTTAGCCTCTGCCAACTTGGGATCCAATTATTCCCATTGTATTTAAATTGTTCAGTTGAGTGACTGTGGATCCCACTGCTAGATCTGACATTCAGAGAATAGCAAATACAGGGCTCTTCAGAGATTCAGGTGCTGCCCTCACGAATCTATTTCAAAAGGCATTGGTCAAGGGGATATCTTCTAGACCCTTCCAGTTGGGACGAGTAGGTCTAAAGTGACTAATCCACTCCACCATCCCAATCTCCCTAAGCCTTTAGATCCCTTCCTCCACATTAAATTAAGGGAGATCAGGTATTTCCAGCTTTCTTACAGTGGACCATTTTTTTAAATCCTTATTTCAGCTAACCAAGCAAATAAACCCTTAGAACCTTTTTTAACTTTCCGAGCTGCAACACTAAATGCAGAGCCCCTACTTAGTGGGCCCAAATCAATCAGTTTAGCCTGATCCAATTCTGTGTTCCTTCCACCATCATCCCACACCCTGAATATCCATTCCCATGCCTGTTCTCCAGAATTCTCTTTATATAAATTAGAAAACTCAAGCAGTTTTTTTTCTAGTGTAGTGCATCTCCTCATGCTCACAGTCCCAACCTCACCTCTAGGGGCCCACCTAGGACTTTAGTTATACGTCTAGAAGTAAACAGTGGTGTTGAGGGTGGCCCCTGAGGAGAATCAACATTATTTTACCTGGCAACTGCCTCAGGGGAGGCCGTCACTGTTGCCTCAGGCAGTGCAGGATTTATCTTCTCAGACAAAGGTGGAAAGGCTGATGGCAGCATGGGTCTGGGAAGGGATGCTGCCACTACTGGAGATAGGGAAACTGTTTCTTCTGGCAAAAAAGCTTCATCAGAGTTTACAAACTCAGTGTCCCCAGCTTCATCAGGGTCCTCCCACACATCCACATGTGGAGAACACCATTCTCCACATATGGTCAAAGCTATTATGTATAGAGTCACTAAACTCCTTGCCTCTCATGAGCAATGAATTAGGAGTGTCAAATGCATTTATTTTGCACAACTCTTTAAACAGATCACACCAAGAACTATCAGTGTTTCCACACTATTAGAAGTAGACTCCTTAGGATATTTGGGTCTAATAATACTAAGCAGCCAACTCCAGAAACCCCAAAACCAACAGAAGAATGCTATCTGTAATATTCTGTTCCTCTAGAACCACTCCTGGTACCAAAGTCTCTATTAGTCAGGATTCTCTAGAGGGGCAGAACTAATGGAATACACACATACACACACACACATACACATACTATACATATATATACACACACACACAATATATACAAATATACTATATATATAAATATATATAAAGTGTATATTATTAAATATTAACTCACATGACCACAAGGTCCCACAGTAGGCTGTCTGCAGGCTGAGGAACAAGGAGAGCAAGTCTGAGGTCCAAAACTGAAGAACTTGGAGTCAGATGTTCCAGAGCAGGAAGCATCCAGCATAGGAGAAAGATACAGGCAGGGAGGTGAGGCCAATCTCTCTTTTCACATTTTCTGCCTGCTTTGTATTCTAGCCAGGCTGGCAGTTGATTAGATTGTGCCCACCGAGATTAAGGGTGGGTCTGCCTTTCCCAGCCCAGGGACTCAAATATTAATCTCCTTTGGCAACACCCTCACAGACACACCCAGGACCAATACTTTATATACTTCAATCCAATCAAGTTGACACTCAGAATTAACCACCACAGTAGTTTTTAAAATTCACCTATATATACAGCTTCTTTTGAATGTCCTCATTTCTCAAAATGCCTTCCCCAAGCTTCTTCTCTGGGCCTTAGATGGTGTATTGTATGCCTCAATCTATAACCTCTTGCCTCAGCTATCTGTTTTACCTGCAGTACCTGCTGCATTTTTCACCTGAGTTCCAAATTAACTAAAACACTTACGTGCCTTGCCTCATTGATTCAGGTATTCCCCAGAGAGGTTAGAACACACATACACCACAATTTGTAAATAAGGTCTGCTCTTGTTTTTCCTGTTCCAAGGAGGGAGCTGGTAACTGGACTGTGAGCTCCATCAAGACAAGAAGCAAAACTGCCAGGGAGAGAATGGGGCCAGAGTGAGTAAAACCTCTACAAAATAAGCTTACTATTTTGAAGATAGCTTTTTATTGGTTGGGTATTCTCTTGGTTGCTGTAAACTTTTGACTGTTTTCCAAAACTCCAACAAAGTTGATTTTGCTTGTAACTACTTGATTTTTAGTGTTTCTGTGGGAGAATATGAGCTTGGAACTTCACAGTCCATCATTCTGCTGTTATCACAAGCTCCTATGTCATTTTAATAAACTCCAATTATCACTGATGGCATTAATTTATTTTTGCACATGTGACTCTCATCTTGAGCATTTTCTCCTTTACACCTGGTAGCAATGATTTCTATAATAAGCTGTGGTTCTTTTCAGTGAGAAATGGTATTTAGAGAATACAATCTGGTTCCTGGAGGGTGCTCATGTTACTGAGTTGTTATTGATTCTAGGGTATTTTTAGTGGACAGAGCTAAACAATGTGTAATTTTAGAGCAATAAATATAGATCATAAGACTATATTGATATTTCCATTTCAAAAATTTGATTACAGATTTCTACATAACTTTCTTTTATTATTGTATCTCTATTCTCTTCAACTTAGTATTTTGGTTCCTAAAAATATGAACAAATTTCCTGCTTATTTTATCCTACAATAATTTCAAAAGAGAATAAAAATGATGCATTTAAAAGTCATTGGAGGTTACTACAGCAATTTTATAAACATCTAGTTCATTCCTTTTAGTTTTTCACTTTATAGAAATTGTTTTTCTTCTTTTATAAAAATTGTGTGAAGTTTGTGAAATATCTTTTAAAAATATGGAGATATTTATATTTTTCTCTTTAAATCAATACTATGATAAATTGTATAAATATATTTTCTAATAATGAGCTGTTTTTGTAGTACTGGAATGAACTATAACATTCTTTTATTATGCTGTGAATTGTTCTTGGTAATATTTTATTTAAGTCTTTTTTATATCACCATTTACAAGTTGAAAGTGATCTGTATAGTTTTTTTTAAATGCCATCTGTCAATCTTCATATTAATATTATATTTGCCTCATAAAAGGACTTAGGAATTTTCCCTTTTCTAAGAACCAATGAGTTAACATGTAAATTATCTCTATTTACTTCTTCTTCTTCTTCAGAACCACCCTACTGTCTTTATGTCTTACCTCCATTATCTTTCTCCCATCTTTAAAAGTTAATTACTTTTCACATTAATTGCCTTCTCATCTTCTTTCATTCTGAAAGTCTTTTCAATCTAGTCTCTGTATCATTTATATATTTTTAAATTCTCTGCAGTTTGTTCCTATGCTTCCTAGTTTCTATAATATCTACCTCCTCCTTTGCGTTTCTATCCCCCTCATATTTTTTCTTACCTCTGTTTCTGTTTTTGAGAAAACTCATTCTGTATTCTGTTTAAAAGCATTATCATTTTAGCTTTGATTAACTGTATCATAAAATCAAGTTCTCTTATATTTTATTAAAAACACAGAGCAGATTTACTTTTAAAATTAATTTTTTCTTGTGGTTAACCATTTCTGAATTTAAAACCATCCTACAGATCTTTGTTTTTATTTTTTATGTTGCAGAATGTTTTCATGAGCTCTATGATGATTTTTATTTATCCACCCTTAGAAGAGGAAAAGTCTTTCCAGGCTAGGGATTTGTCTACAAACAGGGTTAAATGTTTTTCTTATTCCCCCTTACTAACTACTAAGATTTTAATTTGGAGGTTTTTTTTAATTGATAATCTGTCAATACCAGTTTCATGACACAATATTTTAAGGCAGGTGGGTAGGAAGCTGGAGCTATGGATATCCTAGCCATAAAACTTTGATAAACAGAAAGCTGAAGAAAACGTATACACCTACAAAACAGTCAATGTGAACAGAAACCACAACTTACTATGAATAAACTGTGTAAGTACAACCTGTTCTACCAGCCGCATCTGAAGTCCCAAGTGACGGATGACCTGGTTGCAGTAGTATTTGTTAATCTTTCTCACTGTAGTGTTACCCACACATGCTGTAATCTTTGGGAAAAAGTCACTCTGCCCATCTCACATTTGAGGAGTGAGGAGTCAGGCTGCCTCTCCTTGAGGATCACTATTATTATTTGGAATTCTTTCACATGAGAGATTTGTCTCCCCATCCTCATTTATTTCTGGATGTAATCATTCATTTACATCGGTGTGGACTCATGGATATTTATTTTATGCTTGGGGCTATAAACCACTACTACTATATCTTTTTGGAATTTTTTGTTTTTTTTTGATCCAATTATTCAGCTTTGGCTATTGGGTGCTCTTTCAGTTGGCTCCTGTGTTTCCTTGACATGCCCCCATTACTGCAGATTATTTTCTTTTTAGTATTTTGTTACTTTCTTGCCCTGTAAGACTCTCCAGGCTCATCTTGTATACTTCTACCCCAATACCAAAGCCAGTTATTTCTTCAAGGAGCTACAGTTCCTTTTACTGGAGAATGGCATTAGAAACGAAGATCTCGGCCAGGCACGGTGGCTACCACCCATAATCCCAGCACTTTGGGAGGCCAACATGGGAAAATGTTGAGCCCAAATGTTCAAGACTAGCCTGGGCAACATGGCAAGACCCCATCTCTACAAATATAAATTTTTTACAAAAATTTCAGGCATGGTGACACATGCCTGTGGTCCCAGCTACTCAGGAGGCTGAGGTGGGACAATTTTTGAGCACAGGAGGCAGAGGCTGCAGTGAGCAGTGTTCACGCCACTGCACTCCAGCCTGGGTGACAAAGAAAGACCCTGTCTCAAAAAAAGAAACAGAAACTAAGATCTTAAGATCTGCACATTAGGGTGTGCTTGTTACAAATGAGCCCTCAGGCGACAGAACAAGGAAATATATGTGTGTATTCTGACTTGTCTAGACACAAGTATCTAAAAATATTTTTATACACAGTTTGTATCTATATTAAGCTAAATGTGAGTTCATATTGATACCTTCAACTCTAATGAATCACATGGATCTTTCTAGGTTCCTCCCCTAGCTTACCTGTAAATTTCCACTCCTGAGATGTCTTTTTGATACATCATTTACTCCAGGTTTATCAAAGAGCCATTTCTGGCCTCTTTCCTGATGTTGCTGCCTGCCATGAATCTGCAGGAAATCACGAGAGTCTACTTGTACAGTCACTGCTCAAATCCCAAGTCCTTTGGTACAGCTGAATTCAATGGAAACTGGTAATTAGTTTGGAGTGGATTCTGTGTGATCTATTTCCAGCCTTTCCAGTAGTCCACCCTTGTCTTTAGTCCCCAGAGTATGCTGATGGTAATCTCCTACTAGAAAGTACTCTGCTGATTTCTAAAATGTCATTCTAGTTTCTCAGGATAAATTGTCTCTTGGGATCTATCCAAAACCTTTGGTTTCCAGGTTAGACCCCAGTGATTGTGTTACCATTATAACCAAAGGCTACCTATTTCATATGTGTCATTAGACTTAAGGAAGAATGGAGTCAAGGCTATTTTCTTTGCCTCCAAGTGTCCAGAAACACGTTTTCTCTGTAATGGGTCACATAATGGAACAGGAATAGACGAAGAGTCTTCTCTGTAATGATCCAGCTTGAAATAAGCCTAAATGAGAGGCAAATACGTGCTATTGAAATATTAGCTCATTGACCTTGGAAGTGGAAATAACAAGGTTGGACACCTGCCCAGATTTATTCTGAGAAGCTATATTCAAATTTCAATGCAGTTTCTACTTAATAAAGAGAAAAATTCATGTAGGAAAACAATCCCTCCATCTTAAGAATATTATTAGTTGGAGTTGCAATTCTTGCTCATTTGCCTCTCTGCCAGCTAATCACAGAAGCCACTGGTTTCCTACTTCCCAAATTACATTTCTCTTTTTCTCAGCATATTATTGCTTTTACCAGATTTCCCTCATGCTTCTCTCATGTAGCTTTATCTTGACTGGAGATATGTCTCACTCTCTGATCTTTCCGATGAACAATGGCTTTGCTCTATTTCCTCAGAGTTAATTCTACCGTTAAAGTAAGAACTCCTCTTGCATCCTCAAGATGTGAGTAAGTGCTTACCACCCTGCCACCTTGCTTAGTTGGGAAAGATATTACGCTCACTAATCTTCTGCTTTGTTGCAACTTACCATGTGGCTTTTGCTAATGTTGAAAGTAACAATGTGTTTTTAATCTAATTTACTAATGTGGAGCAGCTTTCTTCTGAATCACAGTGGTGTAACCATTGACAACCAGGGCTTTGGCTCATGTTGGGTGTGAGTGTGTAGGATCAGAAAATAAAATTTTTCAGTCTTTCGCTCTCCCAATTTAATCCTCATCAATCTTAGTGAATTAATTAGGAAATAGTAAAGTGATGCTATAGCGGTAAATGTTTATGAACAAATATGTGGTCACTTTGAATGCTTTTTATCCAAAGAGACTTTTTATCCATCAGGTTCAACCAGGATTTTATTGTTGCGTTCATCTTTTATATTGAATTATTTTAAACTTCATGCACACAAAACAAGTGGTAGATCAAACCATTCTTCTTCAAGTCAACCACTCTGTCATTACTCCTTAGTCACCTGACACTCTGTTTTTTTCTCTCTAGATCTATGTTTTTTTTTTTGAGATGGAGTCTCGCTCAGTCATGCAGGCTGCAGTGCAGTGGCATGATCTCGGCTCACCTGCAACTTCCGCCTCCTGAATTCAAGCAATTCCCTGCCTCAGTCTCCTGAGTAGCTGGGATTACAGGCGCCCGCCACCATGCCCAGCTAATTGTTGTATTTTTAATAGAGAAGGGGTTTCACCATCTTGGCCAGGCTGGTCTTGATCTTGTGACCTCGTGATTCACCTGCTTCAGCCTCCCAAACTAGTGGAATTACAGGCGTGAGCCACCGCACCCGGCCTAGATCTATGTTCCTATACTACATTTCAAAGGACAGTTGATAATGTTATTTCCAAAAGCAATACCCTCTTTCTTCACTCTTTCTATTATGGGCTCCCTTTTCTGGCATCTATAGCATTTCTCACTCCTCTTTTCTGCTTTGACATAAGCTCAAATCTGTCTCGGTTTGAGGGTGGAAAGCACAACCATTTTGAACTTTCCTGCCTATTCTTATTCTCCCTGTGTTCAATGCCAGTTTCTTACAACCCAGTTTTCTATTTCTCTCCATCCATTCTCTTTCTAGTATCCTGAAATATGCATTACTGCCTCATCACTGGACTGATAATATTCTTGCCGAGGTCACCAATGGCCTTATCAAGAGAGGAAAGAGAACAAAGATATTTGCTTAATATGTATATACACAGACACAAATATATTCATAACAAAATAAGAAAGAACTAGAATTATAGTCCTCATCTCTGTAACTGATCACACAGTTGTAGCTGGTATGGATAATTACATTTTCTCCCACCCATTCCATATTTCCTTTGCCTTCAGCCAACACCTCAGCTTGTCATGGCTCTTTGCCTGGTGGAATGACCCAACAAGTTTATTCCTGAAGGGTCTGGGCTATTAGTAGCACACCTGGATTGGGCTGGTGTAGCTCTCCATTAACCTCAATCACAGGGGAAGTAATACTAAGGGATGTCCTAAGAGATCTTCCGTATCCTAGACATAGTCTTCCTTACTTCCGTTGTGGAAGAGCAGTCCAATTTCCCCCTTGGAATTCCAAATCAATTGCCCCAGTCAACACTGTAACTCCCTTTTTAGCCTAATGACTCAGAGGCACAAGGAGTCCACAATGGCCTGCTGGCAGTCTTAACTTCCAGTTCCATGAAATCAGTATTGTGTCACCTATTGGAAGCATTCTTTGCCCTAGATCTAACACCTCTAGGTCAGCAGAGCATAAAGTTGTGGGAACAGGAAGCAAAAATTTTGCTAGAGAGTCATGAGAGGTTAACAGTGAGTGGTGCCATTGCCATTTCCACCCCTTGATTCCTGGACCCATGAATCCTGGCTAACAGAGCAACATACCTAAGATACTGATTCAGAGCATCTTTCTGCACAATCTTGCCCCAGCCTGAAATGTATTGCCATGTAGCTGGCACTGCAAATGAGTCTTCAAAAAGCCATTCCACGGTTCTAGCAGACCAGCTATTTCAAGACATTATGGAGCATAACTAACAAGGCCAGCAAATTCCATGAGCATGAACCCACTGCTGCACTTTTTTTTTTTTTTGACTATAAAGTGAGTTCCTTCATAAGAAGTAATGCTGTATGTAATAACATGATGGTGGCTAAGATATTTTTTAAGTCCATGGATAGTAGTTTTGGGAGAAATATTGCATACAAGGAAGGCAAATCTACATCCAGACTAAGTGTCTATTTCAGTAAGGACAAAACACTGCTCCTTTCATGGTGGCAGTGGTCCAATACAATGAACCTATCCCCAGGTAGTTAAATGATCTCCCTGGGGAATCGTGCCACATGGGGGAGGTCCCAGTGTTGGTCTCTGCTGTTTGCACATTGGGCCCTCAGCAGTGACCACAGCCAGGTCAGTTTTGGTGAGTGAAAGTCTATGTTGCTGAGCCCATAGGTAACCTCCATCCTTGCCACCATGGCACTTTGGATCATGACAGACATGGCTGGGGAAAGAGGCAGCAGGTATCCATAAAATGGGTCATCTTATTGACATGATTGTTAAAACCCTTCTCTGGTGAGGTCACCCTTTGGTAAGCATTCATATGGGACACACATATCCATGTTTTTTGCCCATTCAGAGAGGTCTAGCCACATACCTCTTCCCTAGACTTCTCTGCCACTCATTTTTCAATCATGTTTCTTTTGTAAACATCTAGCCAAACCATTGACTACTGCACGTGAGTTGGTACTTAATTGCTCATCCAGCCATTTCCAAGCAAAGTTCACAACCAGACGCACTACCCAAAGTTCTGCCCACAGAGAGGATTTCTCTTCACCACTGTCCCTCAAGGATGTCCCAGAGAAAGGCTGTAGTACCGTAGCTGTCCACTTCTCGATAGAGCCTGCATATTGTGCAGAACCATCTGTAAACCAGGCTATAGTCTTCTCCTCCTTTGTCGACTGGTCATAGGAAACTCCCCATGCAGCCCCAGGCTGCTAGAGAGTAGGCAGGGTAGCAGGAGTCAGACCATGGGCATTTGGGCCACTTCTTCATGCAGCTTACTTGTGCTTTTGGGACCCACTCAGACCTCATCATTTACATGTCATTTCCACTTGATGATGTGCTGCTGTGCATGCCCAACTTTATGACTTGTTGGGTCCAATAACATACAATCCAGGTCTCATGATTACTTGGTGGTCCATGATCTAGCATTCAATGTTTGGCCTTCACCACCACCTGTGTTTCACTCCACAGGTCATAGAAACAATGTAAGGATTGCAGAATATGTCTAACCCAAGTATACATTCTGGACTTGGTGAAATAACCACAGGATGGGTTTGGAGACCCTCTAGACCCACTGTAGGACATGCTTAAGCTTAAAATCCATTGATTACCTCATCTGGATAAGCCCCTACTCTGACTGGAGAGCCAGATGATGATTTGGGTCTCCCGGAACCAGTCAGTTAAAGCTTCATAGCAGGCCAAGAGCTGTCGCTTGAAAGTATTTTTACTTTCTTCTGCAGATGATGTCAGGGCCTTGCTCCCAAATTTTAAAGGGCTGTACTGCGTTTCTCTCATAGGAGCCAGCCAAAGGCACCAAACAGCCTCCCTACCTATGGCTGATACTTTAAGCCCCATCTTATCTGTGGGATCATATGGCTCAAGTCAGCTGGCATAGCAGCCTGGACCTGTTGCAGAACTTTCTCTTGTTCTGGGCCCCACTCAAAACTAGCAGCCATTTGGGTCACTTGTTAAATGGGCCGGAGCAACAGAGCCAAATGAGCAACGTGATGCCTCTGAAAGCCAGTGAGGCCCGATCGGCATTGTGTCTCTTTCTTGGTTGTAAGAAGGCCAGATGCAACAAATTATCTTTCACCTTAGAAGGGATATCTCACAAATCCCACACCACTGGACCCCTAAAAACTTCAATTACGTAAAAGGTCACTACATTTTGATTCAGTTTATTTGCCACCCCCTGGCAGGCAAATGTCTTGCCAATAAGTCTAGAGTAGTTGCCATGTCTTGCTCACTAGATCCCAGCAGCATCAAGTCATCAGTGTAATGGACCGGTATGATATCTCTCCAAAGAGAAAGGCATTCAAGATCCCTATGAACAGGTCTTCAACCTGTTTCCTTGTATACAAATTCTAAAATTCTTAGGCTCTCTAAAGTGGTGTCTTTTTACAAATTTATTTATTATACTTTAAGTTCTGGGGTACATGTGCAGATCATGCAGGTCTGTTACATAGGTGTACACGTGCCATGGTGGTGGTTTGCTGCATCCATCGCCCCATCATCTACATTAGGTATTTCTCTTAACGCTGTCCCTCCCCAATCCCCCAACCTCCTGCTATTCTTCCCCTAGCCACCCACCCCCAAGTGATGTATTTTGTGCGCTAGAGTTGACTGGTGGCTGGGAGCTGCTAGGAAGCTTCAGGATAGGGGCTGGTTACTGGAAAAACCAAGGCATAATTACAGGATTGGGACTTTCAGCCCAACCTCTGGCTGGGAAAGAGAGGCTGAAGGTTAAGCTGATCATCAATGCCCTTTAACTTAGTCATGCCTACCTAGTGAAACCTCCATAGAACCCCAAAGGGACAAGGTTGAGAGAGTTTCCAAATAGATGAGCATATGGAGTTTCCTGGAGAATAACTCTCCTCCCTGGGAGGGTATGGAAGTACCATGCCCCTTTCCATACCTCACCTTATGCATCGCTTCATCTGTATCCTCTGTAATATCCTTTCTAATAAACCAGTAAGTATTTTAGAAAACATCCCTGTGAACTAAATTATTACATAGAGATGAAGAATTGATATACCCTTGAGACAGGACAGTGAAGATGTATTGCTGACCTTGCCAGTTGAAAGCAAATGGCTTCTGGAGGACTTTATGGAAAGGTATGGGAAAAAACGGCATTTGTCAGATAAATATCTGTGTACCATACACCAGGACATGTGTTTATTCATTCAAGCAATGAAAGCACATCTGCCTCAGCAGCTGCAGTTGGAGTCATAACTTGGTTAAGCTTAGAATAATCCACTATCATTCTCCAAATTCCATCTGTCTTCCGCACAGGCCAAATGAGAGAGTTGAATGGGGATGTGGTAGGAGTCACCAACCCTGCATCTTTCAAGTTTTTAATGGTGGCACTAATCTCCTGATTTGCATTGGATCTAACACCTCCAGGTCACCAGAGCATAAGGTTGTGGGAACAGAAGGTAAAAAAATTGCTGGTAGGTCATCATGAATAACAGTGAGTGGTGTCACTTCTATTTTCACCTTTGATTCCTGGACCCCTGAACCCTGGCTATCAGAAAAAACATACCATATATAGGATGCTGATTCAGAATATCCTTCTGGGCAATCTTACCCAAATCCTGCGAGGTACTGCCACATAACTGTAATTGAGTCATGAGCCACCATATAATCATGAGACCTGACATGTACGTTATCTGACCCAACGAGTCATGAAGTTGGCCATGTACATCAGCACTCCTTCATCAATGGAAGTAGTATATAGGTAATAAGGCCTGAGCAGGTCTTGAAGGCACAAGTAAGCTGCAGGAAGAGGTAGCCCAAATGCTGATGGTCCCCACTCTTACTACCCTGCCTTCTCTCTCCCAGCCTGTACCTGTGACTGCATGAGGAGTTTCCTAACAGTTGACAAAGAAAGAAAAGACTAGAACCTGGTTTACAGGTGGTTCTACAGTCCTTCCAGGAATGCTGTATTGTTTTTGATTTACTATTTTCCTGAGTAGGCGGTTCCAATGGCTGTTACTTGGCCTTCACCACCATAATAACCCTCACTCCACAGGCCATGGAAACAGTGTAACGATTGACGAACATATCTATTCCAAGTATACATTCTGGAACCGGTGAAATAACCATAGGATGGGTTTGGAGACCCTCTAGAACAACTGTAGGACAGACCTGAGCTTAAAATCCATTCATTACCTGACCTCTATAAGCGCCTATTCTGACTGGAGGGTCGGGTGATTTGGGTCTCCTGGAACCAGTCAGTTTGCAGCCAGAACCTAGTGGTCCTGAAAAGGTCTCATTATTTTCTTTGCTTGAATGCAGTTACCCTGGCAAAAACAGGTACATCTGGGGAAGAGTGGGGAAAAAATTAATAGTATGTACATTTTCAGTAGAATACCAGAGCCTTTCCTAAAGGGCACCTTTCCTTCTCTTCATTCAAGTGATTCTGTGTCTGCAAACTGGCTCAAGTCTGAGAACTCATTAAGGGGCTAGGACTCTCTATTTTTATGATTCGAGCTATACTTTTTTTCACCTGACCTAGAACTTTTCTGCTTATACAGATCAATTAAGAATTTAGTAGGCTTCATATCTGCAATGGTTAATAATGAGTGTCAACTTGATTGGATTGAAGGATGCAAAGTATTGCTCCTGCATGTGTCTGTGAGGGTGTTGCCAAAGGAGATTAACATTTGAGTCAGTGGACTGGGAGAGACACGCCCACCCTCATTCTGGGTGGGCACCATCTAATCAGCTGCCAGCTTGGCCAGAATAAAAGCAGGCAGAGGAAAGGGGAGAGACTAGACTGGTTCAGTCTTCTGGCCTCCATCTTTCTCCTGTGCTGGATGCTTCCTGCCCTCAAACATCTGACTCCAAGTTCTTCAGATTGGCTTTCTTGCTCCTCAGCTTGCAAAGGGCCTATTGTGGGACCTCGCGCATTAAGGAATATTGTGATCGCGTGAGTCAATACTCCTTAATAAACTCCCGTTTATATATATACATCTATCCTATTAGTTCTGTCCCTCTAGAGAACCCTGACTAATACAATATCTAACTTCTAGGAACACTGTGATTAACTCTTCAACACCATTGGTCTGACCAAGGCAGACTATTCTGATTACTGCTTTAAGCCTGATGTCCATTATGGTAATGACACTGACCTTGCTGTTGGCAGTTCAGTGCTACTGTTTATTCTCTGCCATCCCAAGATCTAATTACTTGCATTGCATTTCGGTTTTCTAATTGAATAGCTGAGGTTGAGACAGGCAGGCTGGTTGATTCCCTATTTTAAGATGGTCTGGAGGAAAAGGACAAAAGCCTCTCACTGAAATGCTAGCTTATCTCTCAGCCAATCACTAACAAGAGACCCAATAGACTATTAACCACAAGCTGCTATTTCAGAGGGCTAGAGATTTCCCCAGAGCGCCACATGCACAGCTAGACTTAAACTCCAACCTAAAGGTACCTCTTCTTCATTTCAATGCCTCCTCATTTTCATGCCCAGTGGTAGTGATTTCAAATGCTAATGCTACATACAGTGTATGAAGAAGCATGTTGACCACCACGCAAGTGTTAAAAAACTCTTCCTATACATGTACCTGCCCTGATGTAAGCTTTCCCTATGGAAAGACCCTATAAAACTAACCCACATACTGTCCTCGGGGAGCAGTTCACTTGTTATTTCGTTCTCAGTGCTAGCTCCCTTGTGCACAAGCTGGAAGAAACTTAAACTTAACATTCGCTGCTGTGTTCAGTGATCTCTTTTGATTTCTGTCTTGGGAGAGTGCGGGCACCCTGGGTTACCATCAAAATGTTTGAACTACAGAGAAGAGTAATCATGGAACTCTTCAAGGATACTGGGACTCCTTTCACAAATTTATTTCTGAAAGTATTGGTAAATGGCATGCTTTCTAGACCCTCCCCATGTGGGTGGTAAGTAGGTCTTCAATGATAAATCCACTTTAACATTCCAGTGTCTCTAAGCCTTTGAATCTCTTCCTCCACATTAAACCAAGGGAGATCCAACATTTTTAATTCACTAAAAATGGGCCATCTTTTAATCCATGTTTCATCAATAAACCAAACAAACTGACAGAGCCTTTTCTAACACCCTGAACTGGAACATTAAATACAGATCTCTTCTTAGTGAGTCCATATCAATACATTCAGCCCAATTCAACTTTATGTTCCTTCCAACAGGACCCTATACCCTTCATATCTATTCCATGTATGTCCCCTGGATTTTTGCTTGTATGAATTAGAAAATTCAAGTAGTTCTTTTGGCACGTAGTACATTTCTGCATGAGTCATGTTTTGTACCTGGTCTTTAGAGGTCTGCTGAGACTTGAGTCTTGCTACAGGTCTAGAAGAAAAGAGGGGTAGCAGCGTAGGGTACTGAGGATAATCAGCATTATCTTGCATGGCAGCTGCCTCAGGGAGGCCATTACCCTTTCCTCAGGCAATTCAGTATTAGTACTCTCAGATGGTGGCAGAAAAGCTGATACCACTGTGGTAGTGGGCAGCCACTTCCATTGGTGTGGGGAGACTACTTTTAATGGCAAAGAAGATTCAACGTAATTCAGGGGCTCAGTGTCCCCAGCTGCATTAGGGTCTTTCCACAGGCCCCCATCACAGCTTACATTTTTTCCCCAATAAATTGCGCTCACTCTAACAGCAGTCACCCTGAAAAGCTGGGACTTCAATTTGCATTATAATTCAACCAATTGCAGGATGAATTCTTAATTTAATTTGCAGCAATTTTAGCCCTGTGGCTACAGGTGATAAGGCCCTCCTTCAGAGCACACTTAGAAGCTCTTAGGTCATCTATAGGTCTCTTTTTTTTTCTTTTTTGATACAGACTCTTGCTCTGTCACCCAGGCTGGAGTGCTGTGGCACAACGTTGGCTCACTGCAACCTCTGCCTCCGGGGTTCAAGCGATTCTTATGCCTCAGGCTCCCGAGTAGCTGGGACTACAGGCATGCACCATCAAACCTGACTAATTTTTCTATTTTTAATAGAGACAGGGTTTTGTCATGTTGCCCAGGTTCATTTTTAGGTCTCTTGAGCTGGGAATTCAAATCCTCGAGTTATTTCATTTATTTCACCACTTTGTCCAGTAACATTAGAAACAGCCAACCAACATCACTATGCTCCTTAGTACCCAAAAATATCCAAAAGTATCAATTACATAGACTCACCAAGCTCCTTGCTTCTTGTAAGTAGTTGATTAGGAGTATCCAGTGCAAATAACTTGCATGTCTCTATAAACAGATGATGCCTTAGACTATCAGTGCTCTCTTTACCACTGGAAATAGCATCACTATTGCCTTTAAATGTAATCAGAGCCAATTTCAGAAACCCTAGATCTAATTAAGAAACTCATTATTAAAATTTGGTTGTTCTATAAACACTTTCAATACCAAAATCTGTATTAGTTGGGTTTCTCCAGAGAAACAGAACCTGTATAGAGATATGGATAGATATCTACACACACACACACACACACACACACACACACATACACATATTTAGTCACCAACTTATGATAGTTTCACTCACAATTTTTCAACTTCATGATGGTATAAAAGTGGTATATATACATATTTTTTTTTAATTTTTTTATTATATTTTAAGTTTTGGGGTACATGGGCAGAACGCGCAAGTTTGTTACATGGTTATACACGTGCCATGGTGGTTTGCTGCATCCGTCACCCTGTTACCTATAATAGGCATTTCTCCTAATGCTATCCCTCCCCTAGCCCTCCACCTCCCAACAGGCTCCCAGTGTGTGATGTTCCCTTCCCTGTCCCTGTGTTCTCATTTTTCAACTCCAAAGGTGGTATATTTTTAATATAATAGTCAATAAATTACATGAGATATTTAACACATTGTTATAAAATAGGCTTTGTGTTAGATGCTTTTGCTCAACTATGGGTTAATGTAAGTGTACTAAGAATGTTTAAGGTAGGCTATGATGGTAGGTAAGTTATGTATATTAAATGCTTTTCAACTTGCAATATATTCAACTCACAGTGGACTTATTGGGACATAACCCATCATAAGTAGAAGAAAATCCAGAGGCAGGGATTTATTATGAGAATTGGCTCACATGATTATGGAAGCCAAGAGGTCCCACACTCTGCAATCTGCAAACTTGGAGAACCAGGAAGGCTAGAAGCGTTACTCAGTTTGAGTCTGAAGGCTTTGACTGGGGCAGGGCTGGTGGTTTAAGTCCCTGTCTGAGTCAGAAGGCCTGAGAATGAGGTGCTCTAATCTCCCAGGGCAAGAGAAGACAGATGCACCAATTTAAATGAGAGAATGATTCACCTTCTTCCACTGTTCATTCTATTTGGGCCCTCAATGGATTGGATGATGTTCACACACATTGCTGAAGGCAGTCCTTTTTACTCAGTATACTGATTCTAATGCTCATCTCTTCCAGAAAACCTCTCACAAACACACCCATAAATAATGTTTTACCAGCTATCTGGGCATCTTTTAGCCCAGTCAAGCTAACAAATAGAATTAGCCACCCCTTATGGAGATGTAGATGGAGATGGAGGTGTTTGTGTATTCTCATAATTTGCATACAGCATTTTTCACCTGCTTCAAGTAATACCCTTTCTTCCATAAAGCAAAAATAAAAGTCAAATCCCCACAAGAGACTAAATGGACCCCACTCTCAGTCAAGGGAATTTCAAAGTAAACATGAAAAACTGGCTTAGGCTATGATGGGAAGGGGCTGGGCATTGGACATGCCTCATTATACTTTCCACCCTTTGGAATTCTGTCACAGCTGCCCAGCATTAACACTGAAACAGAGATCTTGTGAGTGACAAAACAGACTTTTGTAGTAATAAGACACCAAATTCTAATCTGACTCCAGTATAGTATCACACCAAAGATAGCAGATGCTGAAAAAAAATCAAAGTATTTTACCCCAAAATATATGTCTTTGACATATTTTGAAGTGGTCCTGCCAAGCTGTCTTTTGTGGGGAAAATCTACATTCTGTAGAGAACTCCCTTTTCTTTCCAGGTCTTTTCCTCATCCAAGAGAGACTTAACTAAGAGTCTGGCACCTTTACCATCTCATCTTGCTGAAGCCTGCTACTTAAGGTTTTATCTGTATAATAAGAACCATGGTTTCTACAACCCCTTATATTAACTTAGACAATCCTTTCTACTGATTCCAGGTCTTTAGATAATAACTTAACCCTTTCAACCACACCACAAAATCTTGGAAACTACCTATGACCTGGAAGCCTCCGCTTCGAGTTGTCCCGCCTTTATGAACTGAACAAACGCACACCTTACATGTAGTAATTGATGCTGGCATGTAACTTCTGTCACCCAAAAATGTATAAAATCAATCTGTAAACCAACCACTTTGGGGAAATGTTCTCAGGACCTCCTGGGGCTGTGTCGCTGGCTACTCATATTTGCCTCAGAATAAACCTCTTAAAATATTTTACGAATTCTGACTCTTTTCGTTAGCACTTCTCTATCATATCATAGTCTGTTTTCTTCTTAGAGAGAGCTAGTTTCCTTTGTGATTTATTGTACATTTTAAGGAAAAAGATAGGAGAACTAATATGCCTCAATAAAAGTCACACTTAAATCTACACATATGTTCAAAGAGGAAAAAACATTCTGGAACTATAACTAGAATCATCTTTCAGCATAAGGCACAATTCTTTCTACTGCTCTGGTTTCTTCTTCAGCAAGACTGAATGTTAGGTATCCTCTTCTCCTCTGAACCTCCCAAACCCTGTCCCTCATCAGAACTTACCTGTCTTTTGTCTCATCTCTCAGACTCCAACGAACCTAGTTATTAATATCTTAACAACCATAAGATATGAATAGCTGGTGATGACTTCATATTTTATTCTATTCAAACTGTATGTTCCAACTGATGAAGAGTTCTCAATGTCTTAACTAATGAAGTGAGTAATAAAGTTGTTTGGGTAACTGGGAAAGATATTTGAGCACAAAGTCCAGTAATTCGTTTTCAGTGACTCCCACATACTCCCAATATCGATTTTATCAATGTCAATGACCTTCTCTAATAACCGTCTTTTGGTCTTCTTGACGCTTCTTTGTCAACTTTCTGTTTTCTCTGATATTAATACCTGCACTGTTCTTTAAATATAGGTATCCTCTTCTACCTATATTTAAGTGAGACCTTGCATTTGAAATTCAATACTTGCTTAAATTACCCTGTTCTTCAATTGTGTTTCAGTCCAGAGTTCATACTCACAGCAAGAAATACCTACCAGGCCACCATCTGATATGAAACATAAATAGAAATTTGACTGTGATTGTATGGATTAAACTGCATCTAAGCAAACAAGTTTTCCAGGTTTTAAGTGTCTTTTAGTCTAATTTACTCACCTTTTCCTCTAATCTTATCTCACCTTTGAGACAGCCAACAGGAAATCAAATTATAGCAAGGTCTTCTTGGAGTCAAGTTGTCCATCATTTCAAATTTAACTGCAGACCTCTTTCCCTTAAAGGGGAAGGAACAAAAAATGTCAATTTCAGGTTGTTGCTCACCAGCTGTTTAAAAAGAAACATTAATTACATACCTATCATGTGTCAAGCACTATCCAATAATATGCATTGTTTCCTTTAATATTCACAACTTTGATGGGGAAAGACTGAGTCATCGGGACCAACTTTCAACTGTCTAGGCACTTTGTGATGTCTGAGTAATAACTTAGGAGGTTTTATTTTCTATGAATAGCTAAAGAACCACACGGGAAGCTGTCAGTGGAGTAGATTTTAATAAGTTACATAGACCACAAAAACCCCTTCCTGTAGCACAGCATTACTCAGAACTTTTTTCCACTTTTAGTCCCTTGCATACACAACATCATAACCACCCACAGCATTTGACAGGAGCTGGAGGGATTACCCCAGAAGAGACAGGCCAAATCACCTGTCACTGCTCTATTTGTCTGCTACTGGAAAGATGCTGAGTCCTGTCCTTGTGATGTCTTAACATCTTCTGACACTCGCCTTTACAAGACATTTTGCATTTGTCTTCTTTCCCAAAGCCAGCCTCACTTGGAACAAATACCCAGAAACACAAGTTCCTACTTAACAAATATCTGAAAGGTGAAGAGAATTTTAAGACTGTGGGGGCCAAAGACCCTTGGCCCCCTAAAGGTTTGCTAACAATCAGTGGCATGAGGCAGATTGATTAACAGGAGAAAAGGCATACAAATTTACTCAACATGTATATAAGGGTCTTCCAGCTTTCCAATGAGTTGCAGAAACTTATATACTATTTTGAGGTTGCAGAAAGAATGGGGGCTTTGATTCTGGTAAAAGAGGTTATGGGAAGAAGAGAAGCAGCTTGATTAGCAAAGCTGGCATTGTTATGGAGATGAAAAGTCCAACAGAGAGAATGGATAGTAAATGTTTCTTTTTAAACTTTTAAAAGCATCAGGCTCTCAAGCTCTCCTGGATATGGGGAAAGGCTCAGAAAGGAGAGGGGGCCTGGCTATATCACTGGAGATTCTCTACAGATGCAAATTTTCTCCATTTAAGATTGCTTTGTAAGGCCACTTCTGTCAGGTGGATAAAAGATAGCCATTTCAAAGTATGCCAAAGAAATATATTTTGGGGTAAAATATTTTAGTTTCCTCTAAGACTATATTAAAATAGAAGTTACTAACAGAGGCTTTTATTGAATGGATAAAGAAACACAGAGGAACATGTCATCATTCAAAGTGGAAGGCAGAAACATAAAATGTTGCCTAAACCTGGAAGAGCAAAGATTCTAAACCTTCCTCGTGTTAGAAATAAATTTTCAGTGCCGCAAAAGAAGTAGCACTTGAATATAAATTTTATCAGCAAGGCAATTTACTTCTATAGAAGGGTGTGTCTCACGGATAGAGCAATGGTGAGAGCACACCTGAACAAGGGATGGGAAGGGGTTCTTATCCCTGACGCAGGTAGCCCCTACTGCTGTGTAGTTTCCCCTATTGGCTAGGGCTGGACCACACAGTCTAAGCTCATTCCAACTGGCTATTTTGAAGAGAGCAGAGGTTCGAGCTAGAGTGGTGGGGTTTGCAGTTTTGGTGAAAAGGACAGTTATCGAACAGGTGACTAAAGGTGACTCAGGTCAGAGCAGGTGACTGGGGTGACTCAGGCTGGAGCGGGTGACTCAGGCTGGAGCATGTGACCAGGGGTTATTCAAGATGGAACAGGTAACCCGGGGAACAGATGCGAACTACTGATTAGAGCTGGTGGCTTTCCATTGTTGCTTTCTGAAACTAGGGGCAAGGAGATGAGGAAGTTAAACTTGAAAACGGAGAACAAAGTACAAGGAAACTGAACATAGTGACATACTGATTCTTTGCAAAGAAACTTAGAATTGACTGTATTTAACACTTGGTTAAATAGGGAGCATAGAAAAGACCCTCAGTTCTGAGGCAGGTCCTTACCATCTACCTCAACTACTTACACTGTAAGTGCTTACTATAATGGCAAAATCCACACAACTTACTTCTAAATAGCAAGTGGAATTTTGATCTAAAACCTAAATATTCCATTTCTAGATAACGGCTCTCACTCAGGGGTCCCTTCCTCTCAGACTGAGTTTCATTCTATCAACAAAAAGAGTCATACCATAAAATAGTTAAAGACGTTTATTCCAAGTCAAATATGATGACCAAGACCCAAGACACAGGCTCAAGAGGTAGGTCCTGAGAACATGTGCCCAAGATGGCTGGGTTACAAGTTGGTTTCTATATATTTTGTGGAGGCATAAGACATCGATCATGTTGGCCAGGCTGCTCTCAAACTCCTGGCCTCAAGCAATCTGCCCCACTGGGCTTCCCAAAATGCTGGGATTACTGACGTGAGCCACTGTGCCCAGCCATGCATACTTATTTTTATAAATGGACTTGTTTCCTCTATTCTAAGTGAAAACATTAGAATTGTTGCCCAAAACTTTGTTGCCTTTTTCTAGTAAGCAACACTGTATTCTTAACATGGTTTCATTTAAAATTCTTATTTGACTTAATAAAAAAAATTTTTGACTGGAGGATTTTGAGCTTTTCTTGTACTTCATGTAGTATTTTTAAAAAAGGATCCATCCTTTGGCTTAAGAAATAAGTTTTAAACGGGTAAGGGCGTTTCCATCCATTTTTATTTATATCACACTCTTTTGCTGGACAGAGTTAAAATGACAACCTCTGGCTCCATTTTCTCTTTTGCAGGTTTTTGAACTGTTTTCTTTGAATGGACCACTTACAGTCTGGCGGCCTTTCTATTTTGTCTAGGGCCTGCTCAGAGTTGATAAACATTTCCAGATCTGAGGAGGAGAGGTAAGTTGTACATATTCAGTGTTGTCATAAAAAAGAAAAGGTCATAAATAACAGGTTCTATATTGTTTGAATTCATGAAGATGCCACAGGTTGAACCCCAAAATTGGGGTTCAGCCTTGGACACCACATGGGTTCTTGGCTTCAAGTAGGAAATGACTCAAAAGGGAGCTGACAGACTAAAGTGAAAGCAATTTTATTAAAAAGGAAAGGAAAGGCTGGGCATGGTGGCTCATGTCTGTAATCCCAGCACTTGGGGAGACCAAGACAGGCGGATCACCTGAGGTCAGGAGTTCGAGACCAGCCTGGCCTACATGGTGAAACCCTGTCTCTACTAAAAGTAGAAAAAAAAATTTGCTGGGCTTGGTGGCAGGTACTTGTAATCCCAGCTACTCAGAAGGGTGAGGCAGGAGAATCGCTTGAATCTGGGAGGCGGAGGTTGCAGTGAGCCAAGATCACGCCATTGCACTACAGCCAGGGTGATAAGAACAAACCTCCATCTCAAAAAAAAAAAAATTAGCCCGGCGTGGTGTCCGGTGCCTGTGATCCCAGCTACTCAGGAGGCTGAGGTGGGAGAATTGCATGAACCTGGGTGGTGGTGGTTGCAGTGAGCTGAGATCATGCCATTGCACTTCAGCCTGGGAAATAAGAGGGAAACTCCATCTCAAAACAAATAAACAAAAAACGAAGGGTAAAGGAATAAAAAGGTGGCTACCCCATAGGCAACGAAGCAGTGTAACTGTTTGATGATCCTTGTGGTTATATCTTGATTCTATGCTAAGCAAGGCGTGGATCATTCAGGAGTTTTCTGGGTAAGAGGAAAGGCATTCCTGGAACTGAGGGTCCCTTTCTCTTTCAGACCATATAGAGTAACTTATGAATGTTGCCACAGCATTTGTAAACTGTCATGGCACTGGTGGGAGTTTCCTTTAGTATATTAATGTATTTTAATTAGTGTATAATGAAGAACGAAGGTAACCAGAGAGCACTTTTGTTATTATCTTGGTTTTGGCAGCTTTTGGCTGGCTTTTATTTTTATTTTTTTACCACATCCTATTTTATCAGTGGGGTCTTTGTGACCTGTGTTCCGAGAAACAAGTCCTGCTGAATCCCTATCTCAAACATATTATTTATGTTCAATTATAAAAATAATTTTTCATCTGAAGAATGCTGTTTATAATTTGTATTGTCAAAACAATATATAAGTACAATGCTGGGAACTGAAATTCACTCATGATATCATCAAAGATCCTGATACAACTGACTGTTTTTCTAAGCTCTAGAAGAGAGAAACTTGAGATATTTCATTGAAATATATTGTTTTCTCAAATTTCAATATACTTGATTAAAAGAATGTATTTTTAGACATTACTGAGTTCATAGGATTATAGTTCTTGCCAGGCTTCTGTCTTCACTGGGTAAGTAAACAAGATTGTGGTTACTCTGTGTCTCCAATAACAAGAGATTGACTATTTACTAAAAGATATTACAGGAGAATATTATGAATCTCCCAGAGTCCTTGAGTGTGATATTCACTTTTACATCCCCAGCATCTGGCACAGGGCCTGACACAAAGTAGTACTTAGAGCTTTTCTTTCAAATGGCTTTGGACAAATTGAAAAAAAGAAAGAAGGCTTCTTCTCTCACTGAGTTTACAATCTTACTGAATGTAAATATGTACAAAACTAAGAGCTTGAAGACAACTAAAGGGAAAGGGATATTATAACTGAAGGAGATGGAAAACTTCAAAGCATGAAAGAAGGGGTTTAGAAAATCATTTGAGGAAACTGCAAATACATTAGGTGATTTCCTCACAAGGGCAGGGCCAAGTTGGTGAATGAGAGAATGTTGAGAAGAAAGCCAGGATTTGATGGTGGCACTTGACAGTTAGTACGAGGCTTGTACCCATATCACAGAACATAAACCTTCCTTCAGCTTGTTCTTCTATGCATAATGAAGTGGCTGACATCAACTATCCTTCCGTGTATCAAGGTAAGTCTTATTCCTAAAACTGAAACTCTAGAAATACAACTCTAAGTGGTGTGTGAACAGAAGTAGATTTGGGGGTCAAGACTATACTAAACATTTAAAACCTTTCAAGAAACCAGAGATGTTATTGCTTTTCAGTTAATAAATGCATGTGAATTACCAACAATGAATCTAATGAAGGGAGGAGGTAACATTTACTGTTCACCTGGAAAGAAACCTTTTAAAAACCAAGAGTTTGTAGCTTGTTACCTCTTAATTAGAATGTTTTGTTTTGTTTTTGCCAACAAGAGCATAGTCACCAAATATCCGGGTTATCAAATTCCAGGGGCATTGAGTATTTCTTAAGAAAGTTGAGTAAATAAAGGGAGACAAGAAGGCTAGACATTAAATACATTGTTATACTGAGGATTTCCAAAGGGACAGATATAAAAATGTTAGCATCACAAATAATGTACATAAAACAATCCATATGCCCAGAAAATATTTAAGATAACTGTGACAAATCCCTTATAATTACTTGTTTCAAAAATAAGGGATTTAGTTAGATAAGAAAATTCATACAAATAGCACAAAATTTTAAAGGCCCAGTCTCCCTAAACTCCCAGTAGCCTAGTAGTACCATCTCCTTCCCCAGTTCTCGTATATACTTTCAGAAATATTTTATGCATTCAGAAACACATTTATGTGTGTATACCTATATGTATATATACACGCAAATACATATGCATTTTACATACACTTTTAATGTTCAAGTTTGATATGAAATATTATAAATATTCAGAAATTACCTAATATACTAGTCAATCTACACTGACCCAGATCTTCAAAAGCTTAACATTTGTATGATGTTCATATCAAATATAATTTTTTTTAAGAAATAAAGTGCTGGAGATACAGCTGAGCCCACCAAGGATCTTATTTTCTTTCCCTTCTTTGAGGTTAACATTATCTTGAAATTGATGTATACGCATACTATCCAAATTCTTACATTTTTGTCTTTTTAAAAATTTTTGTGGGTACATAGCAGATGTACATGTTTATGAGGTACATGAGATATTTGATACAGGCATGTAGTAAGTAATAATCACATCATGGGAAATGGGGTGTTCATTCCCTCAAGCATTTATACTTTGTGATACAAGCAATCCAATCATATTGTTATTTTTAAATGCACAATCAAATTATTATTGACTATAGTCACCCTGTTGCGCTATCAAACACTAGGTCTTATTGATTCTTTCTAACTATATATTTTTTGATATCCAGTAACCATCTCTACTTTCCCCTGACCATCTACTATCCTTCCAAACCTCTGGTAACCATCCTTCTACTTTGTATCTCCATAATTTTTTTTTTTTTTGGTACCCACAGGTAAGTGAGAACATGAGAAGTTTATCTTTCTGTGCCTGGCTTATTTCACTTAACATAATGACCTTCAGTTCCATCCATGTTGTTGTAAATGACAGGATCTCATTCTTTTTTAAGGTAATATAGTATCCCAGTGTGTATATATACCATTTTCTTTATGCAGTCCTCTATTGATGGACATTTAGGTTGCTTCCAAATCTTGATTATTGGGAAGAGTGCTGCAACAAACACAAGAGTGCCAATGTCTTTTTAATATACTGATTTCCTTTCTTTTCGCTATGTGCTCAGCAGTGGGATTGCTAGATTGTATGGTAGCTCTGTTTTTAGTGTGTTGAAGAAACTCCAAAGTGTCCTCCATAGTGGTTGTACTAATTTACATTCCCATCAACAGTGTACAAGGATTCCGTTCTCTCCGCATCCTCATCAACATTTGTTATTGCTTGTTTTTGGATATAAGCCATTTTAACTGGGGTAAGACATTATAGTTTTGATTTGCAATCCTATGACAATCAACAATGTTGAATACTTTTTCATATCGCTGTTTGCCATTTTATGTTTTCTTTTGAGAAATGCTATCCTTTTGCCTATTTTTTGATCAGATTATTAGATTTTTTTCTATATGGTCATTTGAGCTCTTTATATATTCTGGCTATTAATCCCTTGTCAGATGGATAGTTTGCAATTTTTTTTCTCTCATCCTGTGGGTTGTCTCTGCACTTTGTGGTTTCTTTCACTGTGCAGCAGCTTTTCAACTTGCAATGATCTCATTTGTCCACCTTTGCTTTGGTTTCCTGTGCTTGTGTGGCGTTACTCAAGAAAGTTTTGTACAGACCAATGCCTTAGAGATTTTCCCAAATGTTTTCTTGCAGTATTTTCATAGTTTGAGGCTTAGATTTTAGTCTTTAATCCATTTTTATCTGATTTTTGTACAATGTGAGAGATAAGGGTCAAGTTTCATTCTTCTGCATATGGATATCCAGTTTTCCCAGTATTATTTATTGAAGAAGTTCTTTCTCCAATGTATATTCTGGGCACCTTTGTCAAAAACGAGTTCAATATAGGTGTACGGATTTGTTTCTGGGTTCCCTATTCTGTTTCATTTGTCTATGTGTCTGTTCGTATGCCAGTATCATGCTATTTGGATTAGTTTACCTCTCTGTAATATAATTTGAAGTCAGATAATGTCATTCCCTCAGCCTTTTTTTTTTTCTTTTCCGTTTTGCTCAGGGGAGCTTTGGCTACTCTGGGTCTTTTGTGTTTCCATATGTGTTTTAGGATTTTCTATTTCTGTGAAGAATGTTCTTAGTATTTTGATAGAAATCACATTGAATCTGCAGATTGCTTTGGGTACTACGGGCATTTTAACAATACTGATTCTTTCAATTTGTAAACATGGAATACCTTTCCATTTTGTGTCTTCTTCAGTTTCTTTCATCAGTGTTTTAAAGTTTTCATTATATATATCTTGTACTTATTTGGTTAATTATTAGGTATTTAATTTTATTAGTTATTGTAAATGAGATTACATTTTTTATTTTTTTTTCAGATTGTTCACTGTTGGCATATAGAATTGCTACTGATTTTTGTATGCTGATTTTGCATACTGCAATTATATTGAATTTATCAGTTCTAAAAGATTTTATGGAGAAGTCTTCAGGTTTTTCCAAATATAAAATCATATTATCTGCAAACAAGGATAATTTGACTTCTTACTTTCCAATTTGGATTTTTTTTTTTTTTGAGATGGAGTCTCACTCTGTTGCCCAGGCTGGAGTGCAGTGGCACAATCTCGGCTCACTGCAACGTCTGCCTCCCGGGTTCAAGCAATTCTTCTACCTCAGCCTCCCGAGTCGCTGGGACTACAGGTGCACACCACCACGCCTGGCTGATTTTTTGTATTTTAGTAGAGATGGGGTTTCACCATGTTGCCCAGGATGGTTGTGAACTCCCGAGCTCAGGCAATTCACCTGCCTCAGCCTCCCAAAGTGCTGGGATTATAGGCATGATCTACTGTGCCCAGCCTGGATGCTCTTTATTTCTATTTTCTGGTTGCTCTAGCTAGCACTTTGGGAACTATGCTGAATAACAGTGGTAAAACTGGACACATCTTTGTTGCATTCCAGATTAAAGGTTTTCAGTTTTTCCTCATTCAGTATACTAGCTGTAAGTCTGTCATATATGGTTTCTATTATGTTGATGTGTGTTCCTTCTATATCCAGTTTTTTGAGAGTTTTTATCATGAGGAATGTTGAGTTTTATCAAATGCTTTTTTGGCATGAATTAAAATGATCATGTAGTTTTTGTTCTTTATTCTGTTGATGTGATGTATCACATTAATTGATTTGCATATTTTGAACCATCCTTGCATGCCTGTGATAAATCCCACTTGGACCCAGTGAATTATTTTGTTAATATTTTGTTAAATTTGATTTACTAGTATTTTGTGAAGGATTTTTTTCATCAATATTCATCAGAGTTATAGGCTTGTGGGGTTTTTTTAATGTGTTTTTGTCTGGTTTTAGTATCAGGGTAATACTCACCTCATATAATGAGTTTTGAAGTAGTTGCTTCTATTTTTCAGAAAAGTTTGAGTAGCACTGGTATTAGTTCTTCTTTAAATGTTTGGTAGAATTCAGCAGTGAAGCCATCAGGTATTGGGCTTTTTTTTTACTAGCAGACTTTTTATTATAGCTTCAATTTCAGTACTTGTTATTGGTCTGTTCAGGTTTTGGATTTCTTCATGGTTCAATCTTGGTAGGTTGTGGGTATCTAGGAATTTATCCTTTTCCTCTGTATTTTCCAATTTGTTGACACACACTTGTTCATAGTAGCCACTAATGATTATTTCAATTTCTGTGTTATCAGTTGTAATGTTAGCTTTTTCACCTGTGATTTTATTTGGGTCTTTTTTTCTTAGTTTGGTTAATTTTATTTGTCTTCAAAAAACCAACTTTTGTTTCATTGATCTTTTGTTGCTTTCTTCACCTTAAATTCATTTACTTGTGTTCTGATCTTTATTATTTTGTTTCTTCTACTAATTTGGGGCTTGGCTTGCTCTTGCTTTTCTAGTTCTCTAAAATGCATTATTAAGTTATTTGAAGTTTTTCTTCATTTTTGATGTAGACATTTATAGCTATAAATTTCCCTCTTGATACTGTTTTCACTGTATTGCATAGGTTTTGGTATGTTGTGTTCTCATTATAATTTGTTTCAAGAAAATTTTTAATTTCGTTCTCAATTTCTGCATTGACCCACTGGTCATTCAAGAGCATATTGTTTAATTTCCATGTGTTTTTATAATTTCCAAAATTCCTCTTGTTGATTTTTAGCTTTACTCTATTGTGGGTAGAGAGAAAAAATGCTTGATATTATCTCAATTTTCTGAAAATTTTATGATTTATTTTGGCCAAGCACAGTGGCTCACACCTGTAATCCCAACTCTTTGGTAGGCTGAGATGGGTAAATTACTGGAGTCTAGGAGTTTGATACTAGCCTGGGCCTCAGGTAAAACCTTATCTTTACAAAAAAGACAAAAAGTAGCCAGGTGTCATGGCATGCACTTGCAGTCCCAGATACTTGGGAGGCTAAGGTGGGAGGATTGCTTAACCCAAGAGGTCAAGGCTGCAGTGAGCTGTGATTGTGACACTGCACCCCAGTCTAAGTGACAGAGTGAGACTTTGTCTCAAAAAAAAAGACTCATCTTGTCTTTTGTGACCTAACACATGTTCACATATGTTCTATCTTTAAGAATAACCCTGTGCTCAAAA
The DNA here is from genome assembly GCA_963573385.1 of Cacajao melanocephalus. Lineage (NCBI taxonomy): Eukaryota > Metazoa > Chordata > Mammalia > Primates > Pitheciidae > Cacajao > Cacajao melanocephalus. The sequence goes on from CAUYLG010018884.1 coordinate 29,082, forward strand.
GAAGAATGTGTATTCTCCAGTCATTGAATGAAATGTTTCATAAATATCTTTAGGTCCATTTGTTCTATAGAACAGAAGTCTAATATATCCTTGTTGATTTTTTTGTCTGGAAGACCTGTCCAATGCTGAAAGTGGGATGTTGAAGTCTCCAGCTATTATTGATGGTATTGAGGTCCATCTCTGTCTTTAGTTTAATAATATTTGCCTTATACATCTGGGTGCTCCAGTGTTGGGTACATATATAATTACAGTTCTTATATCCTCTTGCTGAACTGACCTCTTTCTCTTCTTACAGTTTTTGTTTTGAGATATGCTTTATCTGATGTAAGTATAGCTACTTCTGGCTTTTCTTTTTTTGTTGTTGTTTTCATTGTTGTGGAATCTCTTTTTCCATTCCTTCCAATCTATGTGTATATTTATAGATAAAATGTGTTTCTTGTAGGCAACAGATCATTGGGTCTTGCTTTTTGAAATCCATTCAGCTCTCTTTTCATTAGAGGTTTTAGTCCATTTATAATTAGTGTTATTATTGATTAGTAAGGACTAATTCTTGCAATTTTGTTATTTTTTTTTTCTGAGTTTTTGTTGGTGGTGTTGTTTTGTGCTCATCCTTTCCTTCCTTTCTGTCTTCTTTTTAGTGAAGGTGATTGGTGGTATGACTTAATTTCTTGCTTTTTATTTTTTATATATCCATTATGTTTTTTGACTTGAGGTTACTATGAGGCTTGCAAATACTATCTTATAAACTATTACTGTAAGCTGATAACAACACTGTATACACAGACAAAAAGAAAACTGATAAGATCTCTAAACTTTGTTCCCTGCTTCTTAACTTTTTGTTGTTTTGTTTATATCTTCTTGTACTTCCTATTCCTCTTAAAAAATTGTAATTATTATTTTTGAATGGTTCATCTTTTAGGTTTTCTACTTAGGATAAGAGTAGTTTAAACACTATAGTTTTAGGGTTATAATATTCCACATTTTTGTGTATCATATTTACCAGTGTGTTTTGTACCTTCAGGTGAATACTTATTGCTCATTACTTTCTTTTCTTTTTAAAAATTCTTGCTAAAGTACAACTCTTTATTTTCTTCCATAAGTTATTGGGGTACAGGTGGTATTTGGTTTCATGAGTAAGATCTTTAGTGGTGATTTGTCAGATTTTGGTGCATGCATCACCCAAGTAGTATTCACTGTACTCTATTTGTAGTCTTTTATCCCTCACCTGAGCATTATATGCTGTTGTAGTCTTTTGTCCCTCGACCCCCTCCCACTCTTCCTTCTAAATCTGCAAAGTCCAGTGTATCATTTTTATGCCTTTGCATCCTCATAACTTAGTTCCCACATATTAGTGAGAACATATAACATTTGGTTTTCCATTCCTGAGTTGTTGCTCTTAGAATAATAGTCTCCAGTTTCATGTAGTTCACTGCAAATGCCATTAATTCATTTCTTTTTATGGCTGAGTAGTACTCCATCATATAAATATACCATAGTTTCCTTATCCACTTGTTGATTGATGGCCATTTTGGTTGGTTCCATGATTTTCCAATTGCAAACTGTGCTGCTATAAACATGTATGTGCAAGCATCTTTTTCATATAATAATTTCTTTTCCTCTGGGTAGACACCGAGTAGTGGGATTGCTGAATCAAATGTTAGTTCTACTTTTAGTTCTTTAAGGAATCTCCACACTGTTTTCCATACTGATTGTACTAGTTTACATTCCCACCAGCAGTGTAGAAGTGTTCTCCATTCACTGCATCCATGCCAACATCTACTGTTTTTTGATTTTTTCATTATGGCCAGTCTTGCATGAGTAAGGTGGTATTGCATTGTGGTTTTGATTTGCATTTCTGGGATCATTAGTGATGTTGAGCATTTTTTCATATGTTTGTTGGCCACTTGTATATCTTCTTTTGAGAATTGTCTATTCCTGTCCTTGGCCCACTTTTCGATGGGATTGTTTGTTTTTTCCTTACTGATTTGTTTGAGTTCCTCATAGATTCTGGATATTAGCCTTTTGTCAGATGTATAGAGTGTGAAGATTTTTCTTCTACTCTGTGGGTTGTCTGTCTATTCTGCTGGCTGTTCCTTTTGCCATGCAAAAGCTCTTTAGTCTAATTAAGTCCCAATGATTTGTCTTTGTTTTCAATGAATTTGCTTTTGAGTTCTTGGTTATGAAAAATATGGAATGCTTCACAAATTTGCACGTCATCCTTGTGCAGGGACCATGCAAATCTTCTCTGTATCATTGCAATTTTAGTATACGTAATGCTGAAGCAAGAATGTTCTTTTCTTTCTGATTGAGATATTTCCTGTAGCATTTCTCGTAGAACAGGTCTGATGTTGATCAAATCCTTCAGCTTTTCTTTGTCTGGGAAAGACTTTATTTCTCCTTCATGCTTAAAAGACATTTCACCAGATATACTATTCTAGTGTAAAAGATTTTTCCTTCCACACTTTGGATATATCATGTCAGTCTCTCTGGCCTGTAACAGTGGAAAGTGTAAAGTCAGCTTCCAGATGTATTGGAGCTCCATTGTATCTTATTTGTTTCTTTTCTCTTGCTGCTATTAGGATCCTTTCATTATCTTTGACCTTTGGGAGTTTGATTATTAAATGCCTTGAAGTAGTCTTCTTTGGGTTAAATCTGCTTGGTGCTCTATAATCTTCTTGTACTTGAGTATTAACATCTTTCTCTAGGTTTGGAAAGTTCTCTGATATTATCCCTTTGAATAAAGTTTCTACCCCTTTCTCTTCCTCTGCCTCCTCTTTAAGGCCAATAACTCTAAGATTTGCACTGTTGAGGCTATTTTCTAGATCTTGTAGGTATTCTTTATTTTTTTTCTTGTCTCATCTGTGTATTTTCAAACAGCCTTCCTTCAAGCTCACTAATTTTCTTCTCCTTCATCAATTCTGCTATTAAGACTCTGATGCATTCTTCAGTATGTCAGTTGCATTTTTCAACTCTTTAATTACTGCTTATTTTTCACAATTTCAACCTCTTTGTTAAATGTATCTGATTGAATTATGAATTTTTTCTTTGTGTTATCTTAAATTTATTTGCATTTCCTCAATATAGCTATTTTGAATTCCCTGTCTGAAAGGTCATACCTATTTGTTTCTCCAGGATTTGTCCCTGGTACCTTATTTAATTCATTTGATGAGGTCATATTTTCCTGGATGACCTTGATGCTTGTAGATAATCACCATTGTCTTGGAATTGAGTAGTTAGGCATTTATTTTAGATGTCATAGTCTGAGCTTATTTTGTATCCAACCTTCTTGAGAAGGCATTCCAGTTATTCAAAGGGACTTGGGCCCCTAAACCAATAATGCTGTGGTTCTTGCAGAGACTCATAGAGGTACTGACTTGGTAGTGTTGGATACGATCTGGAAGAATTCTCTGGGTTCCCAGGCACAGACATTGTTATTTTCCTTTACTTTCTCCCAAACAGAGTCTCTCTCTTTGTGCTGGGCCTCCTGGAACTGGGAGTGGGGGAACATAAGCACTTTTGTGGCCACCACCACTGGGACTGTTTTAGTTCAGACCTGAAGCCAGCACAGCACTAGTCTCACCCAAGGCCCACTGTAACAACTACCTGGCTACCACCTAAGTTCACTCAAGGCCCCAGGGCTCTACAGTCAGCAGGAGGCAAAGCCAGCCAGGTTTGTGTCCCTCCCTTCAGTGCAATGAATTCCCCCCAGGCCCCAGGTGGGTCCCAAGATGCTGTCTGGGAGCCATGGATTGATGTCAAAAACATTAGAAATTTACCTGATGTTCTAGTCTACTGTGACTAAGCTGGCACTCAAACCACAAGACAAAGCCCTTCTCAAAGACCAAGTGCTCTTCAGTCAGCTTGTGATGAGTGCTGCCAGGTTGAGACTCACCCTTCAGGGCAGTAGGCTCTCCTCTGGCCCAGGGCAGGTCCAGCAAAAATGACCAAGAGCCTAAATCTGGACTCGGAGATCCCAAGAGCTTTCTTGGTGCTCAACTCCACTGTGGTTGAGCTGGTACCTAATGTGCAAGACAGAGTGCCCTTTACTTCCTCCCTTTTTCTTTTTTAAACAGAGAGAGTTTTTCACCATAGCCATCACAACTGGGAATGTGCTGGGTCACATGTGAAGCCAACAGGTCTCAGAGTCCAGTGCTTACAGTGTATTACCTGGGTATTGCTCTCGGTTATTCAAGGTGCAGGGGCTGTGTAGTCAGCAGGTGATGAATCCCGTCAGGTCTCTACTGTGACCTGCCTGAGTTCAGCACTGAGTTCAACATAAAGTCCCCAGTCACCATGCTCTTCCTCTCCCAAGTGCATGATTTCTCTGTGCCATGTAGCTGCTGCCAGAGGGTGATAATGGAGTGGCACAAGCACTCCCTTAGCTGGCCTGGCTGGTGTCTCAGTAGGTCACATGCTCCCCAGGCCACTGGGCCTGAACCCAGCTCAGCACTATAACTTGCCTAGAAATTGCAGTCCTTGTGGCCTAGACTGCCCCTCAGGTTCACTTAGAGTCCCCAGAACACTACAACCTGCAGTGGCAAGGTTTGCCATAACTCAAGCTCTAACTTCTGGAATGAGTGATTCCTCTCCGGCTAGCGCTGGTCCAAATTCTTTCTCCATGGGTGAACATCAGCTGAGTATAGCTTGGTTCTGCTCTTCACTGTGACAGGGCAGCACCAAAATCAATGCAAAGCCTCACAATTGCTGCACTCTCCCTCTCGCAAAATCACATATTCTCCATGCCACCACTGCAAGGGGATAGGGGAGAGGTGGTGGAGGCAAAGCAAGACTGTCTTTCCTGCCCTTTTCAATGACTCTTTCAGCAATATAAAGTCCAGGTATTGTAATTGCTTACCTGTGTCAGGCTCTTATAGTGGTGTTCATTATGTGTAGTTAGTTGTTAAAATTTGGTGTTCCTATGGGGCGGGGAACGAATAGTATAGACTTCTATTCAGCCATCTTGCTCTAAACTCCTTTTTCAATTTCTCTTATAATTTTAATATTTTAAAATGTTGATATGAGAGGTGAAATCCCACCATCATAAAAATCAAAAGCATGTTGCATTTATAGATAGGCCAGGTACCTAACAGCAAGAAAAGTAACATTGTAGACTGAGAAACAGGTGGCTTTCGGTGTGCTATGGTTAAGACATTTGGGGCTGGGCATGATGGCTCATGCCTGTAATCCCAGCACTTTGGGAGGCCAAGGTGGGAGGACTGCTTGAGGCCAGGAGTTAGAGACCAGCCTGGCCAACATGATGAAACCCCACCTCTACTAAAAATACAAAAATTAGCCAGGCATGGTGGCACACACCTGTAATTCCAGCTACTCAGAAGGCTGAGGCAGGAATATTGCTTGAACCCGGGAGGCAGAGGTTGCAGCGAGCTGAGATCATGTCACTGCTCTCCAGCCTGAACAACAGAGTAAGACTCTGCCTCACAAAAACACACACACACACACACACACACACACACACACACACACTTGGTGTAACTATTGTCTTTGATAACTTGGAATCCAGGTCAAATACTTTCCAAGTCTGTCACTGTACAGGCACCAGATTTATTACAATTCACTAGCAGTTCTTTTGCTGATTTTAGGAAAGTATTACCAAAAAAGAAATGAGTTCAGGCAAGAATTGACTTTTTTCAAATGCCAACTAAGAATTTCCAGTCAAACACAGAAAAGCCTGGGGCAAACGTAAAATTAAGGCTGTTAACTTCCCACAAAAGATATTATTTTAGATGATCTTAGGGGAGCAAGCATTATACTGAGGGAGAGAAGAATAAGGAAGGCATGTGTCCCTCAGAAACTGGGGGATGTGGAAGTTTTCTGCCCTGGCTAGGGGTATATTTTATCACTGAAACTGTCTAGAATTGCCAGAGTATGGAGAAAATAAACAGCAGCCCATCTTTTGATCCGTTTTCCTTTTAAATTCTCTATGGCCTTCACCTTGGGCAGCCTCCAATGCCTCCTCTTCCTTAGTGTGTTACTGGAACACAGAAGTTAGAAGATAAAGGAGGTAAAGTTTAAGAAAACTTTCTGTAAGGAATTTTCAGTGTGATCATCAGAATAAGAAATGAACAGGAAGTAAATGTATTAGACGCCTACAACATTTTTGAGAGCATTATACTAGCAAAAACATCCAAAAGTTTGATTTGTAAAGTTATATTTCACCCTTGAAGTACCAAAGAATGGTTTACTCTCTAATGCCCACTTCAGATGTGACCCAAGATGGTAACAGATTAAAAAAAACTCTCAGAGGGCAAGACTGGGGACTGGGAGAAAAATGGACAAAGGAGTTACTCTTCAATAGAGTAGAACCAGGGTGAGGTATGGTGGCTCATGCTTATAATCTCAGCTCTTTGGGAGGTTGAGACAGGATAATCAATGGATGCCATGAGTTTAAGACCAGGCTGGGCAGCATAACGAGATCTCATTTCTACAAAAATTCAAAAATTAGCCAGGTGCGGTAGTGCATGCCTGTGGTCCCAGCTGCTCAGGAGGCTAAGGCGGGATGTTCACTTGAGCTGGGAAGGTTGAGGCTGCAGTGATCTATGATGGTGCCACTGCCTTCTAGCCTGGGTGACCAAGCAAGGTCCTGTGTTTATTTTAAAAAAGAAGAGAGAGTAGACCTAGGTACTGGCAGATGGGCAAAGCAAGCAGCTTACTTCTCTACCAGGCAAGGAGTCTGCAGTCACTGACTGCCAATACATGATAACTTCTATGGGTCACTGAAGGGGGAGTCATTGCAGTTCTTCTTCACTATCACATTCTAGGTGTGTCTACATCATAGTCTAGGAGGATAGGCTGGCAACAATTTGCCTTCATAGGTTGCCAGGCCATGAGGAGACATACTCAGACCCAATGGAGATAAATACATCTCACCCAGAAATCATGGATTTGAACTGTTTGCGGTAACTAGCTGAGACTTTGAATTGTCTGTCTTGTGAAAGGAATGTTCTGTGGGTGGGAAGAAATGTGTGCTCAGGTATTTGGATGGCCAGTAGAGGAGACCAAAGCATACTGCTGTTGACTCTCCAAATATGTTCTGTTTTTCTTTCCAAAGTCATAGCTTCCTGGTGACAGACCACGTTTTATAGCTCCCACGTGACTGGGGTTTTATAGAATGCTAACAGAAATGACACGTGCAACTCCTTACTTGCTTTCTTAAAAGGAAATAGCTATCTGATTCCTCTTGTTTTTTGTTTTACTGCCATCTTGCATGTGATCTTGCTCACCACCTAGCTTTGATCATGGCAATGAGGACCATATCCCTAGAATATGGCAGAACAAAAGACAGAAGAGATTGAGTTCCCAAATGACAGATCTATCCCACCAAAGACACTGTTACACAGACTTAGTTATGTGAAAAAGGTATGCGAACTTTTATTTCTACCAAAGAATTTTAGTTCTCATTGTTACAGCAGCTTGGTGTTCACGCCAATCAGTGTCATTTGTGTACTTCTAGTTCATTCATCTTAACTGCCCATGAGTACCCAAATTTCTTTCTTTCCTTATTTACAGTGTTTTCCATTTGTAGCTCTAAGGAAAAAATACAGCATTGTCCATCTTTCCAGACATGTCTTTATATACCTATGAGAGTTTTTCTAACACACACTAACCACATTTCAGGTACTCATTAGCTATATTAGCCACCTTCTGAGCTGTGACTACCATACCAGACAGTACTAATCAAAAACATTTCCATCAACACAGAGAATTATTTTGAACAGCACTGTTCAAGACTATAAACCTAGTCATAAAATGTTTAAGTCATAGAATATGCACATCTTCAGGGTTATTACTTAATGACAAATAACTTACCAACATGATTATTGCAATTTATAGTAGCTTATACAAGTTTTCATTTGCTAACAGCTTCACCTGTACTTCGTATGATGAAACTTTTCTTTTTGCCATGGAAATGGAACTGAATTATGACAGCAACTTACCGTTTTTTTAACTTCTATGTGCTTACTCTGTATCCATTATTAGGTGCTTTTAGCTTTTTATCAAATATTTGCAAGAGTTATTTCTCTATTCTACATACCAACCCTTTCTTGGTTATATGATTTGCAAATATCTCCTCTCCATCTACAGCTTATGTTTAAACTTTGTTGGTCATGCTCTGGTTGTGAACCAAAGAAGTTTATAATTTTAATTTAGTCATATCTCTCTTTTTTTACTTTAAGGTGTAAGATTTCATTTCTTAATTAAACAATTTTATCTTGCATCAAGTTAATAAAGATATTTTCATCTAAAAGATTAAAGTTTTGCTAGTAATATTGAGATATTTAATCCATATGGAAGGTATTATATGTCATATTGGGTAGAAATTTAATTTTACTTTCTACCATCTGGATAGCTAATTGTCCAAATATCGTGTATTGAATAATCCATCTTTTGCACTTTGATGTGTACTGCCAACTCTGTCATTACCAAATTTCCTTATCTTCATAGGTCACTTTCTGAACTGTCTATTCCAATCCACTAGTCTATTTGTTTATTCTTCCTACCATAACATGATGTCTCATTTCTTAAATCTTATTTATAAGTTTTCATATCTCAAAAGATGAGTCACTACCGTCTGATTCTCTTTCTTCAAAATTATTTTGTCTTTCTTGACAAAATAATTCTCTTTCTTCAAAACTATTTCTCTTTCTTCAAAATCATTTTGTCTTTTCTTGACAAAAATAAAAGTAAAAGACAAAATTATTTTATCTTTTATTTTTCCATATGAATTTTAGGATCTATTTATCAATCACAAAGAAATACTATTACGATATTATGGTAGGCTAGAAAATATCCTCCCCTGCCTCAAGATATCCCTGTCATCATCCTTGGAACCTGTGAATTTTTCCTTATTTAGAGTCTTTGCAAACATGATGAGGTTGAAGATTTTTAGATGGGAAAATTATCCTGGATTATCTGGGTGGGCTCTAAATGTCATTGCATGCATCATTGTAGGAGGGAGGAAGAAGGAAATTTAAACACATACACACGAGAATGTGACATGAAGACAGAGGCAGATTGGAGTGATGCGGCCACAAGCCAAGGGATGACAGTAGGCAAGGAACAGATTCTCTCCTAGAGCCTCCAGAGGGAACATGGCCCTCCCAACACCTTGATTTCAACCCAGCAATTCCGACTTTGGACTTCTAAGTTTCAAAAATGTGAAAGAATAAATTTCTGTTTAAGCCACCAAGACTGTGGTAATTTGTTACAGCTGCCAGAGGAAACTAATGCACATTTTGGTACCTGGAAGTGGAGTGCTGCTGTAATAAATACTTAAAAATGTGGAAGTAGGTTTGCAATCTGACACTGAATAGAGTTTGGCAGAATTTTGTGGTGCATGACACAAAAAGTGTTGATTGCTTTACACAGACTTTTGGTAGAAATATGAATGTTAAAGGAGCCACTGGCAAGGCCCCAGAAAGAACTGGGAACACAGTAGAAAATGTCTGTGTCATCTTAAAGATATATTATCATAAATAGAATGTTTGTAGAAATATGAATATTGAAGACCCTTGTTAAGGTTCCATAGAAAATAAGGAGCATGTTATTGGAAAATGGAAGAAAGATGATAACTGTTATAAAGTGACAGATAACAGCCAAGTTGTGTTCTACCATTGGGTATAAAGTAGAACTTACAAGTGATGAGCTTGGATATTTATCTGAGAATATTTTCAAGTGATGTGTTGAAGGTACAGTCTGATTTCTTCTTGCAGTTTATAGTAAAAGGTGAGAGGAGAGGGATACATTGAGAAATGAAATATTAAGCAAAATGGAACCAGAACTTGATAATTTGGGAAATTCTTAACCTATCCAGATTGCAAAAGATGCTAAAATAGGGATAGTCGCTATTAAGAAAGTGTGTTTCGGAAAAAACAAAAATGGGGTTACACAGCCGTTGACAGTGCTGAAGAGATTGGGCATGTAACTCATGGACCACTTCAAACATCTCAGCAGAAGCTGAGAATGGAGATGTGATTTTCCAGGGAAGGTTTGTGTAGGACCCTCTTGATTAATGGCATGAATCTCCATAACATACATAGGTGACCCACGGAATTTTTGAGAAGGCTCTGCCAGAAGAAACACTGTCTGGGGAACTAAAGTAACTACCAGAGGGCAACAGCCTAACGAAACTACTCAGCTACAAGCATGTGCTGCATTAAAGAAAAAGGAAGAATGACTGAGGGAAGAACCTCGGGTCTAGAGGCTAGAACTGCAGTCACAGGGAAACAGACCAGAGCCAGGATCCCTCAGGGAATTACTTTCAGGTCTTAAAACCCAATGGAATTTGCTCTCCTAGACTTTAAATTGCTTGGGACAAGTGACTCCTTTATTCTTTCTATTTTCTACCTTTTGGAATGCAAATGTCTATAACTCTTGTACTATGCCTGTCTCATCATTGTATTTTAGAAGCAGGTAACTTGTTTTCTAGTTTCACAGATCTACAGATACAAATTTTGAGACATTTTAAGTGATCCATGGGTTACGTGCCTAATCTCTTCAGCACTATCAAATTTTGACCAAGGACAGATCATACCCAGAGTTTCACCCATACCTGATTTATTTTTTATTTTTTTGAGATGGCATCTCACTCTGTTGCTAAGGCTGGAGTGCAGTGGCATGATCTTGGTTCACTGCAACCTCTGCCTCCCGAGTTCAAGTGATTCTCCTGCCTCAGCCTCCCACGTACCTGGGATTACAGGCGTGTGCCACCACACCCTACTGATTTTTGTATTTTTAGTAGAGACAGGGTTTCACCATGTTAGCCAGGCTAGTCTCAAACTCCTGGTCTCAAGTGATCCACCTGCCTAAGCCTCCCAAAGTGAGATTCAAGTAACTTCTCAGTAAATTAGTCTCACCAAGCTATATTGCTTCAGATATTTAGAGGTGCAATTCTTTCCCGCTATTATCAAGACCTGGACATGGGAATTGAGAATCGCTTTTAAAAACCGTTTCTTTGAAAGTTAATTTTGTTTCTAAAGTCTGCTTTGTTAGGAGTCCCAAGTTGCTAAAACAGTTTCTATGGAAATGTCCTAACAGAGTGGGTTTCCATATGCCTCTGCTGGCTGACCCTAGGAGTTCCCTGGTCAAAAGCCAGTTTTATGTTAATTTCTCAAGTTGGAATTTTTGAACTATGATGTCATTGTAAATTCAGATTCCATAGCTACATATGCCATATGTTTGAGATTTCAGTTACTCTAAGGGCACTGTCATTTTTTACCCATGATCTTAAGTAAAGGCAAAATTTTTGTTCTCTAATTTAAACAGTTTTATAGTCCCTGATCCACAGCTATTCTAACATTATTGAAGGGATATTAGTTCCCGCTCATTCTCTTGGGTGGGCTAAGTCTACAGAGTGCATCACTACATTGACATTAAAACCTGAGACCCTAATTTTTAAGACTTCTAAGTCGAATACCCCCACAGATCATGGCAGGTTTCTCATTTTGTGAACCTAGTGACTTGACTTACATTTCTTTTTTCTTTTTTTAGGGGACAGAGTTTCACTCTTGTTACCCAGGATGGAGTGCAGTGGTGTGATCTCGGCTCACTGCAATCTCTACCTCCCAGGTTCAAGTGATTCTCCTGCCTCAGCCTCCTGAGTAGCTGCGATTACAGGCATGCCCCATCATGCCTGGCTAATTTTGTATTCTTGGTAGAAATGGAGTTTCTCCATGTTGGTCAGGCTGGTCTTGAACTCCCGATGTCAAGTGATACACCTGCCTTGGCCTCCCGAAGTTCTGGGATTACAGGCGTGAGCCACCCTGACTGCCCAGATTTCCATTTCCTTTTGATTTCTTAAAAAGGGACTTCCCCCTCCTTTTTTGTGAGCTTTGTACATATAGAAAATAATTCTGATTACTATACTATTTCTGTATCCTTGGAGTGAGAGTGTAGTCAGGGTTAGCTGAGTCTGATTTGTTTTTCTTAACATCGTCATATACTATTTTTCACTTTTTCACCTAATAATCTTGTAATTATTCTGTATCAATAACCATACATTGCTTCTCTTTTTAATACTTCTTAATAATATTCCACTGTAATAATGTAGAAAAATTCATATAACCAGGCACTATTTTCAACATTTTTAAACTATCAAAAAAGTGTTGTCACTGTATAAAGTGTGGAAAACATGGAACATTTTGGTGTATATCTTTTTAGTGCTTTTTCTTTCATATATATTGAGCTTTTATGTAAACTTGTTATGTAATTTGCTAAGCAAATTTATCATTTAAAAATGTTGAGCATACTTTATATCCTTAAATATGCTTCAGGAAATGCTATAGCAGTGTAATGGTTCACTTTAAATATATGGCAATATTTTAAGTTTTAATGTTTATTTACCTAATTGAAAAACAATAATTGTGTATATTTATAGGGCATAGTGTGATGTTTTGAGATATAGATATATATATTATAGAAAGATTAAATCAAACAGGCCAGCATGGAGGCTAACACCTGCAATCCCAGCACTTTAGGAGGCAGGTAAATCACCTGAGGTCAGGAGTTTGAGACCAGTGTGACCAACGTAGTGAAACCCTATCTCTATTAAAAATACAAAAAAAAAAACTAGCCAGGCATGGTGGCAGGTGCCTGTAATCGCAGCTACTTGGAGTCTGAGGCAGGAGAAATCGCTTGAACCTGGGAGGCGGAGGTTGCAATGAGCCGAGGTTATACCACTGCATTCCAGCCTGAACAACAAGAGTGAAAATCCATCTCAAAAAATAATTAAAAATAAATAAATCATACTAACATGTCCATCACCTCATCTACTTATATTTTTGCACAGAAAACATTTAAATCTACTCTGTTAGCAATTCTGAAATATACAAAATAGTATTATTAATTATAGTCAGCATGCTGTGCAATAGATCATGAAAACTAATTCCTCTTACCTAAGTGAAACTTGGCACTCTTTGATCAATATCTCCCTTTTCCTCATCTCAGGCCTCTGGTAATCACCACTCTACTCTGTTTCTATGAGATTAATATTTCTAGACTCCACATATAAGTGAGGGATATAGTTTAGATGGTTGTCCCCTCCAAATCTCATGTTGAAATGTAATCCCCGGTGTTGGAGGCAGTACCTAGTGGGAGGTGTTTGGGCCATGGGGGCAGATCAGTCCTGAATGGCTTATGAGGGCGGATCCATCCTGACTGGCCTGGTGCCTTCCCTGAGATAATGAGCTCTTACCAAATCTGGTTGTTAAAGAGAATGGCAACTCTCAGCTCCCTCCTCTCACTGGTGCTCCCCCTCTCCTCGAGTGATATGCCTGCTCACCCTTCACCTTCCACCATGATTGAAAGCTTGCTGAGGCCTCACCAGAAGCCGATGCTGGCACCATGCTTCTTGCACAGCATACAAAACTGCAAGCCAAGTAAACCTCCTTTCCCTATAAATATCCCAGCCTTGGGTTCTCCTTTAGCAAGGCAAAAATGGGCCAACACCGTGAAATTATGTGGTATTGGCTTTTCTATGTCTGACTTATTTCACTTAACATAATTTCCCCCAGGCAAAATTCAGGTTGTCATAATGACAGACTTTTATTTTTTTGGGCTGCGTAATATTCTTGTGTGTGTGTGTGTGTGTGTGTGTGTGTGTGTGTGTGTGTATTTTCTTTATTCATTAGTTTATCACTTAGGTTGCTTCTACATCTTGGCTATTATGAATGATGCTGAAATGAACATGAGAATGCAGATATCTCTTTGACATACTGATTTTTAATGTTTTTGAATATATACCCAGAAATGGGGTTGCTGAATCATATGGTAATCCTATTACATTTCTGAGGAAACTCCATACTGTTTTTCATTTAACAATATCATATATTTGGATATTTAAGTTGTTTCAAGCTATACGCTAATGTAAACGTGCGTTCTTACATGTAAATCTTATTGTGTCTCTTTTATTATTAGAGCTGATTTAGAATTAATTACTAGAAATGGAATTATCAGTTCAAAGGTGTAAACATCAGCCTGGCCAACATGGTGAAGCACCGTCTCTACTAAAAATACAAAAATTAGCTGAGTGTGGTGGTGGGCAGCTGTAATCCCAGCTACTCAGGAGGCTGAAGCAGGAGAATCACTTGATCTTGGGAGGCGGAGGTTGCAATGAGCCCAGATCACACCACTGCACTCCAGCCTGGGTGACAGAGTGAGACCTTGTCTCAAAACAAAAAACATATAAACACCTTTATGACTTTTGATATATATTATAAAGTTGCCTTCTAAGATTATATTCTAAATTTCCTCCAGTTTCTCTAGAAGAATATAAATGCCTGTTTCCTCATATCTTTTTCAATGTTTTTCCACTTTTAAAAATTTTTGCAAAAATAGTGGGCAAAAAGTTGGCATCTCATTGTTTTAATTTACATTTCTTTAGTGAAACAAGATTTTTTACATATGTTTATTTTTGTTTTCTGTGAATTGCCTATTCAGGCTTCTTGCCTGTTTTTCTATTGGAATATTTCTTGTCACATTCATTATTTAGTTAGCTGTAATACGCCATATTTTTAGATAGAGCACAGGTGTGTTTCCTCTGTGAACCCTCACATATTTCAGAATATCTTTCTATTTTTATCATGAACAATTAACAACTTTATTGATAGATCTAGTGTCCTATAGCAAAGCAGGAAACGTTAATCCAGACTCAGGCTTCCTCAAGTCAGGCTAACGTGCTCTCTCTGAATTCCCTCACAATCTACCCATTTGAAGTTATAATCTTCCCGCAGGTCTTCAACTACCAGGCTGATTAGTATAATTTTCAATTCAGTCATCGATCAGCCTGTGTAACTGTAGACAAAGCCTGGAACATGGGGAGCCCCGAGCAGAGGAATCCTATCTGTGAGCAGTTTTTCCTCTGTAATTGTTACCAAGCAAAACTGCTGGGTTGGTGCTCCTGGGCCTCCATACCTCACTTTGCCCACTTGGTACTTTGGCTGGCTAAGTCATGAGGCCTCATGCACAACTGACTCTCTGTGGCCCATTACCATGGAAACCCAGGAATCTCCATACTACTTCTGTACCATGCGGCTTATTCCAAGTGGGGGAAGGGGTTTCACATCTTACACTCCCTCCTTCACACTAGCCTCCACCTCCTCCCCCATTGTTAGTGAGTATTAGTGGGGCTCCGACATATTTCTTTATCCTGACTTACCCTACCAGTGTAGTGCTTTTTCTAGATGCTAAGAGGTCTCTTTCTCAATTCAGTCTCAGTTGTACAATATCTCACCAAAAATCCTAGAAGCGTTGGCACAGGTATGACACCCTTCTCATTTTCCCATCTTGGATGAAGATTTTTAATTCTTCTTCATCTCTTGGGCTATGTACTAGGAGATTTTAGCGGATGGAGTAGACGTTCAACAACTCTGTGAATCTCATCACCTCACTGGAAGTTCGGTCTTTGACTTTCTGAAGTGCAGCAATGTGGTTAGGTATTATGATTTTTAAAATTTTGGCATGTATAGAAATTACCAGCAGTAACTGCGTGAAATGGAGACACCAGCAACTTATGTTCGGAGATTCAATCTCTCTGAGATGCACTATGTAATCTATATTTCTAAGAAGTACCTCTCTTGCTGATTCTGATATAGTTTCTCCTACACTTTAAGAAATTCCAATGTAAAGAAAAAAAGAACAAAACCGGTGGTTCCTCAAGAGTGAACTGGAGAGAAGTTGCATCAGCCTCACCTAGAAACTTGTTTGGAAAGTACATTTACACACCGTGACATAGACCTGTCTGACGTTTTTCCCAGTGATCTGTATTTTAACAAGCCCTCCACTGGTTTCAGATATACAAGTTAGAAAATGGCTGAAACAGTGAGTCAAAAAACCCACATTCTAACCTGAGCTCTGTCTCTCAGTGGCCAAAGGAAAGGTATTTTCTCTCTCTGAATCTCATCTTTTCAGTTTGTAACATGAAGATAAAAGGCTGAGTATCGCCAAAGTCCTTTAAGGTTAATCTCAAAAAATTTTAACCTCCAAAAATTTTAAAATTTATTCCATGTTTTATCTTTTTTCTGAAATAAATTGCATTTGGTTGAGCTTTCGGTACTATTATTTTTATTCCACCAGAATGCCCTGGGATCCAATGGCATCCACTGTATTTCACAAGAGCTAATCAATCAAGCCCAGAATCATCGAAAATATATGCATAAACGTTAACGATAATCCTGAGTAGAGATTGCATCTAAATCCTCTGCATAGTCAATTGGCAAATAGCTGTTTTTCCTTCTTTTCTGGCTCTCCTTTTAAATATGAAAAGGCTGGGTCCCACTGGGATGTGTTTCACCCAGCTCATTTTCTTCATCTGGCTCATTTGATCTTAATTACTAGGCTAGTTCTTGAATTGCAGCAGCTTGTTTTAAGGAGCTTATGGCAGAAGGTGCAAAGCACAGGCAGCCGACAATGTGTTACTAAAAGGAGAAGAAATGTTCCTTTACATAAGAAGCCATATGCAGTCCAAATTTATCCATACTGTATCACTGAAATGTGTATTTTAAAACCTCATCTATAATTTTTCACAGGTATGGATTTCATTCTCTTGTGTATTTGACAAAGAACCTCCAAAAAAACAGACTCAGCTTTTTAAAAAAATCCATTTCAAAATATTCCCAATTGCTCATACTGGCAACATGAAGGGTCAATACCCATTGCCTCCTCTTCTAAGGTTTTTGCTGCACATCTCAGATCATCTTTCTCCCTACAGCTCCCTCAGCTTTTAGGTCTCAAAGGTCATGTTGTCAAGGTGCTGTTTCCTTGAAAGCAGCAAAACTGAGAAGGTTCCCACATTCCTGCTTTACAAGACAGGAAAAGAGTGAAAGGAGAGGGAGTTTGCTCTTTCTCTCTGTCCTGAGTCCTTTGGCTGTTTCAATGATAGACAGCAGGTCCCTGGAGCTTCTTCGACGCCTCAGTTAACACCTGTGAAGCATCAAAGCCATGGCACGTGGCACAGTGCCAGCCATCTGGACATGGCCTTTTGCTAATCTCCATCATCAACACGCTTCTCCTTTGAAATCTTGCCTTGAACACTGCATCCCTCTTCCCCTCCCCGTGCTTCATTCGCTGCCACCCTCCTTCGGCAACAGGCCTTTGAGAGAACACATTAGACACTCAGCCTTTACTGAGTTTTTTCTTTTACAACAACTTCTCTGTCTCACCATCATCCTTGGAGTTTCATGTTTCCAACTGTGGCACCTACAAAATCTAATTGCTTGGCACCACATTTCTGACATCACAGTCTGTTGCCATGGGAAAGAGCCACCGATTCAGCATGATGACTTCTCTGCCAGAAGGAGAATGCAGTGAGAGGGAGACAACATTTGTTTAAGCATAAATATCTTTGATATTTAGCAAAGTGGCAAGAGACCCTATGGAAGACAACAGAGGAAGCAAAAAATCCAATTTATAGGATGCTTTGCTTTCAGGGTTCTCCCTTAGTCGAAGTCGGATGTTCAGCTTTCTTCAGGACTTCACATTGTGCAAGAATTTCAAGGTGATTATTCCTTTGACTTTAGGGTTCACTGGAAATAATATCAGAGTTTGAAAGCACGTAGAGTTCAAAAAGCAGTATATCCCTTAAAATGCTACATCTGCTTTTCCATGTTGCTGTCAGATGATTATCTTGCTAGAAAGATGAGCAGCAGTCATTCTAAATAGATTGCTCATCTCGGCACAGCCTTTTCAACAGAGCCAGTTTCAGACAATTGAAGCCAGTGTTTCTCTTCTGGGTTTCTGCTAAGACCCAGGCCCCCATATCTGTCAGGAGTAAACCCTCCAAATCATGCCTTCTGTTGAATTTACAGGGTTTCTATGAACAATTTTTGCAAGGTCCTTGCCAAAACTCAAAGTCTTCTCCCATCACATGGATCCAACTAGTAACTGGAAACTTGAGAACAGTGCATCTGGAAATTTCAAAAGTTATAGTGTCATTTTCTCCTAATGGTAACTTAGAATTCTGGGGAAAAGAGCAAATTTGAGTAAATGCAGCTAATTCTTCTAGATAACTTTTCTTGATTCCTATTAAAGTGGATTAAAAAAAAAAAAAAAGAGGACAAAACTACATTACTTGCTGGATACTAGATACTCTAGATTCACACCAGAAACTCTGGGAGATTTCTGCAAATGAAAGTGATCAAAGACGGACCGTCCTGATCATGAACTGCCTGCATGAAAATCATGATTTGCCTCAGAGGCTCTATGGTGAAACTTCACTAACCTTCCCTAATTAGACGGCAAAATTACAAGTTAAGTGTAGGCTATGAGTCAATTGAGAACTTCCTCTCAGATTCATCAGGCCTGGGAGATACACCAAGCACCACACTACATATCTAACTGGAAACTCAAAGTGACGCTTACTCAATTGTCATTTGTAATAGGAGTTTTTAACTCACAGTTAGAATGGCCCTGCAAGAGGCAGCCAGGCTGGGTAAAGACTACAGCTGCCAGGCCAAATGTAGATCAGAGACCCCTGAGCAGAGAACGGACTTCTTGGTTGCAACTCTTCTGTTCTTATTTTCCACTTTTCTCCACAAGTTGCTGGAGGTCTGAACTATGACACACCAGAATAAACCAGCAGATTCCTTCTCCCCGGGTCTACAAGGTCGTGAGTATTTGAACAGGGGTCACAATCGCTGAGAGAAAAACCAAACTGGCTTGCAACACTAACCATGGATATATCTTTACAGAGAAGGTCGGGGGAGGGTCATAGATATGTGAAAAGTTCCTGAAGTCCAAAGACAAGGGACCATACAGAAGAATCAAAGCAAAAGTCTTCTACCAAATCCTTACTGCAGTAAACAGGAGAACAATTTAGACATTTTGTGATCTATTGTCTCAAGAAAATCAAAAGAAGTTTCCACCTATTTCCAGGCAATATAGAGTAGTGGTTAAGACTCTGTGTGCTTTAACAAGTTTAAAGCTCAGCTCTGCTACTTAGTAAATCATGGAAATCATGGAAACTGTCATGTCTCCACTTTTCTACTTGTAAAATGGGGTAATATTTACCTAATAGGATTATTGTGCATTTTAAATAATATAATTCATTTATGCCCTGGAAAAATATGTGTGTCACATATTAATTATACAATGAAAAGAGTTGTTAGGACACTAGTGCAGATAATCATAAATGAGCAATCTAAAATCAGCAAAGACAGGAGGAAATAAATATACCATTTTTGTATTAAAAAAGAACAAAGTCATGAAACAGCAAATCTAATACTACTGAAACAGAGCTGTGAATCAGATAACAAGTGTTAGCATTCCTTCCAAAAGTCAGCAGAAAAAGATGAAAACAGCAAAATAATGAATATATTTAAATAATTATGGAAAAGGTGATATAAATCCCAATATATCATACAATAATCATTCCGAGGAAGAAAAACAGCAAACCAAAAACACCCCAAAGAAATTATAAAATAACAAAATATAACTTCTGAAAAAACTGTGAAGTAATTTTCTGCTATGTGCACTCCCTTTCCAAATACCAACAAAAAATACAGTATAATGAGAGAAAATAAAAAATGCACAGATGGAACTCTAGATAAGAATCAAATGAACAACAGAGGAAATAGAAATACTAAGTGGTAAATAGTTTTCAGGTTAGAAGCAGGTAGTGAAAGCTCCTGAAGAGTGAAGGGGAACAAAATGTTTCATTCAGAACATTTGTCCTTTCAACTAATATTTATGGAGCCAGGTGCTGCATAATAATTGGGGATACATTGGTGAACCAAACAAATTCCTCTTATTGGAGGCTTATATTCTAGTGAGAAGACAAGCTCATTATAGCAAGCCATGGGCTGAATGTAACTTACCAGCAGCCTAGTGCAATTATGGGAACTTTTATCAGTAACTAATAGAAAGGGGGAAGAAATAAAGCTAATGGGTTGGCTCAATATATGGGTGAAAACCAATGATGGACAGCACCTTCTCAGCCGCCCTACTCAGGGTTGGCTTAGAAAGAAAGACTGTAGTCCAGTAAGCTCTGCCTCAAGCAGTGAGTCTTATCATTCACTCAGAGGGTAAAACCTGAGATAAGAATATATACAGATTATGGGCAGTGGCAAATGAGTTGACCAGACAGTCTAGGGTCTGGAAGGAAAAATATTAGATTAGGGTGAAGGAGGTCTGGGAAGAGGTCTGTGGATAGGCCTGCAGGAGTGGGCATGAAATGTAAAGATCTTTGATTGCACAGTATCACCTACCAGAAAGCATTCACCATGTAAGGTGGATGAAGCAGCCAGGTACAAAAAATAATGTGGCCCGTGAATGTCAGCCAGCATCTGCCCTTGGCCATGCTGATGCTGGCCAAGTGGGCATGTGAACTGAGTTACCTGGTGGCAGAGATGGAAGCGATCCCTTAGCCCAGCAGCACAGGCCCCCAAAAATCTTTGCACTAGACTAAGTGACCCATTTTACACAAAGGCAGTACATAAGTCTGTAGCAGACCACACATCCCCTGGTAATATTATGTTCCACACCACCCAGAAGCTATTGTCTTTAGTAATGAAATGGTCTGTTGAGAACACAGCGGAGGTATCAACGCAGAGACAATATTCTACTAAGGGAGGCACTATTCTCTAGGGTACAACATATACCCTATATGTTAGTTCATTCTTACACTGCTATAAAGAAATACCCGAGACTGGATAATTTATAAAGGAAAGAGGTTTAATTGACTTGCAGTTATGCATTGCTGGGGAGGCCTCAGGAAACTTACAATCATGGCAGGAGGCAAAGGAGAAACAGGTACCTTCTTCACAGGGCAGCAGGATGGAGTGGGAGAAAGCAGGGAAGTGCCAGATGTTTATAAAACCATCAGATCTCATGAGACTCACTATCATGAGAACAGCATGGGGAAAACCACCCCCATGATCTAATTTCCTAAACCTGGTCCTGCCTTTGATGTGGGGATTATGAGAATTATGGGGCTTACTATTCAAGATGATTTTGGGTGCAGACACAGCCAAACCATTATCAGTCAGTGATTATTGAATGATTCCAGGTCTCCACCAGGTAGAAAACACAGAAGCAAAGGGTGGAAGGAGTAGTCCTGCTTATCATTACTTCCAGTATCCCACTTAAGAATTTGGGCTTCTTGTCCATACAACTCTGGCCTCTGCAGGTTTAGAAGTGCTGGTTCCCAAAAAGAGGCCAGTACTTCTTATAGGAGTCACAGCAAGAATCTCATAGAGTTTTGAGCTATAGTAGCTACCTGGACACTTTGGGTTTCTCATGCCAAAGAATTCTCTAGCGAAAAAAGAGAAGTTACAATCTTGGCAGAGGCAATTGCCTGGGATCTTCAGAATACCCAAGACAGACAGTGATAAAATACACCAAAGGAAAGAGTCTGGCTATATCAATAATAAATGTAATATAAATGGATTACATTGATCTGCTGAAAGACAGAGATTCTCAGGATAGATTTAAAAGCAAAAAAGTTATCTGTTGTTCTAAAGAGTTACACTTAGAAGAAAACTACAATCCAAAGTTTAAATGAAGTGATAAAATCAGTAGGCCAGGGCAATCACTCTTGACAGTCAGTGGTTTAAATCTTCTGGAAAGATATCCAACTGAAAAATACCAAAATGCCAAAGTCTGAGAAACATATTTAAATTGCATTGCAACATTTTCAATAATCGAAGAAAAAAATCCCAGGGATTTAAAAAAGATAAACGTAGATTATTAAATAAGAATGATAAAAGATCTTGGAAAACAATAATGCTCTAGGAGCAAATGCCTGGAAAATAAAATAAAATCAGAGATCAATGTGCAGAACACTTGTGGCAAGTTCTGGCAGGTGCCTGAACTTGAGAACTCTGCATAAAGTTGCATACCCTGAAAATGATACTACTTTTAGTAAAAAAGGTGGGCTGGGGGAAAAATCTATCTTCATCAATAAAACAAACAAAAAAAAATCTGTCTGACATAGCTCCAAAGAACAAAGGGAAGTTTTTCATGAGAAACTCTAACCACTGGCTGCTCTTGAATGGTCACACTTACACTTACTGTAACTTAGTCAAACTTATACTTACTGTAAGATCCAGAACACCTCAAATAGAGAAACTAAATTAAAGTGGTCCTCAATATTTGAAAATCAACGTATTCATCATTTTAACAGACGAAAGAGAAAATCTATATGATTATCTCAATAATTACAGAAAAAGCATTTGATAATCCACATCCTTTCCAAAAAAAACAAAAAACAAAAAACAAAACTCAGTAACTTAAGAATTGAAATTACTTAGCCTGATAAGAAATGTTTACAGAAATGAAAGTGGGGGAGAGAGAGAGAATAAATGTCAGCTAACATCAGTTTTAATGGTGAAAAATTGAAGGTTCTTCCCATGAGAACAGGTGAAAGATATTCCCTTTTATAGCTCCTATTCAGTATCTTGTTGGAAGTCCTAACCACTGCAACAAGACATAATTTTAAAAAATAAATAAATAAAAGGACATGACTCTGGAAAGAATAAAGTAAAACTGTCTTTATTCACAGATGATATGATTTTTCTATGTAGAAAAATCTAAAATAATCTACAAAAAATTGAAACTAATACACTGATTAGGATAAAAGTTCTTAAAAGTTCTCAGGATAAAAGGTAGCATACTTTTACATACTGTAATTCTATACACTGACACTATAAACACTGAATTTAAAATTTTTTTAAACTATCATTTCAATATCACCAAAATTTCTTACTTATAAATTTTAAAAAATACATGTCAAATCTATATGCTGACAACTATAAAATACCAATGAAAGAAACTGAAGACCTAAATAAAGACATATAGCATTTTCATAAAATACTACTTAAGAAGTCAACTTCTAAATATTGTTATGAAGTCAAGTCTCCCAAATGGATCCATAGGTTCAATGCAATCTTAATAAAAATACCAGCAAAATTTTTTGTAGATAACATGATTTCAAAATTTATATGAAAAGGAAAAGGAACTAGAATGTCAAACAATTGGAAATATAAAGACAAAGTTGGAGATCTTGTACTACGTAATTTCAAGACTAATTATAAAGACTTTATGTCACTATAAAGCTATATAGACTTACTAGCAAGTCATCATGATACTGGCAAATAGGCACATCGGTCAGTGGAACAGAGACAACAGAAATAGACTCATATAAATATAGTCAAATAACTTTTGAGAAAGGTACAAAAATAATTTAATAAAAGTGTTTTTTCAAGAAATGATGCTAGAAAAATTGGATTTTCATATGCAAAATAAAGGATACTTTACAACTAATTCAAAATTGACCAGATATGGAACATAAAAGTAGTACTTCTAGAACAAAAATTTAGAGAAACTCTTTGCATCCTTGAAGTTAGCAAAGGATTTTTAGACATACACATAAAGTACTATCTGTTAAGGAAAACTTTTATAATATAAACTTATTAAAATTCAGAACTTTTTCTTAGTGTTAAGAGAATGAAAAGACAAGTTACAAGTGGGGAGAAAATATTCGCAAATCTCATTTCTGACAAAGAACTTGTAGCTAGAAAACATTTTAAAAAGTCAAACCTCAACGATAAGAAAACAAATAATTCCATTTTTATCAGAAGAGGACAACTTTTACTTCAACCCAAAATGGCAGGACAAAAGCTGTATTTATCCTTCCACATAAAATGACCAGAAAAAAAAAAAATAAAACAGAAGAAACATTTAAAATAATGGTTTTTAAGACCCAGGAGATCAACCAGGCAATGAGAACAGAGGTCTCTGAATAATGGTAAACAAACAAAGTGAGTCCTATGACTGCAACAGCAATTTAAATTTAGAGTTTCCAGGCAGCAGTTTAGGGAGAGGGAACCCAGGTAGAATTCTCCTTCACATGAAGAGAAAGAGTTGAGAATCCAAGGAGACCAATGGCAGCCAGAGTTTGCAAGCCAGCATACCAGAAAGGACGGAGCTGCACAAAGAGGGAACTCTAGAGATCTGCAAAGGGTCTCTCTCCAATATTTTGACCCATGTACACATGAAAGGATGTTCTCTGAGGCTGGGGAAAAGATGATCCCAAGAATTAGAGGGACCAGTAGCTACAACTCTTACAAGATATGGATGGAATAGTGTCTCCTTCCACCATTCAGATGAAAACTTCATCATTCATGGGGCACTGATTATGATTCTCAGAATAATGTTGCCTTGGTGGTGAGGAATTAGCCCAAGACTAAATCAGATGCCATGGTCTCTCCTAACAAATCTTTGATGCAAGACCCAAAAGGATGAAGCTGTTGTTACAAAACCTAACAGCATCCCAGATCAACATTCAGAAATATTTATCAGAATACAAATATATCAGTACCTAGCAAGATAAAATTCTCAATGTTTGTCATCCAGTTAAAGATTATCAAGTATAAAAAGAAGCAGGAAAATATGACCCATAATAAGGAGAAAAAGTAGTAAGTAGAAACCAGCCCAAAACTAATAGAGATGCTAGAATTATGATGCAAGGATGTTAAAATGCTTCTTATTACCATACTTCATATGTTCAAAGAAAATATATAACATTAGAAATCTAAAAATAGATACAAACATATACTTCAGAGGTGATAAAGACAATAAAGACATAATTAAAAAAATGAGAAAATTGAAAACTCAGACAAAACAAATTTCTGGAAAAAATAAGACTACTAAAACTGAATCAAGAAGTAGTAGAAAACATTTTGCCAAATAAATGAAATGTGCAGGCTCTGGAAAAGATTATCCGAGTTCTATCACTTATATCTATGTGATCTTAAACTTGAGAGTTGTTCTAAAAAACTAGATGAGTCTATATAGTATTTTGAATAGTGCCTAGTGGGCTAAGCACAGGGGTTCATGCCTGTAATCCCAGCACTTTTGCAGGCCAAGACAGGAGGATCTCTTGAGCTCAGGAGTTTGAGACCAACTGGACAAAATGGTGAAACCCCATGATATGGTTTGGCTGTGTCCCCACCCAAATCTCATCTTGGAATTTCCATGTGTAATGGGAGGAGCCAGGTGGAAGGTGATTGAATTATGGGGGTGGATCTTTCCTGCACTGTTCTCATGATAGTGAGTCTCATGAGATCTCATGGTTTTAAAAGGGGGAGTTTCCCTGCACAAGCTCTCTTTTTGCCTGCTGCCATCCATGTAAGATGTGACTTGCTCCTCCTTGCCTTCTACTATGATTGTGGGGCTTCCCCAGCCGTATGGAACTGTGAGTTCTCTATTAAAACTCTCTTCTTTTCACATTTTCCAGTCTTGGGTGTATCTTTATCAGCAGCATAAAAACAGATGAATACACCCATCTTCACCAAAAATACAAAAAAAAAAAAAAAATTAGCTGGGCCCTGTCATCCCAACTACTCAGAAGGCTGAGGTAGGAAGATTGCTTGAGCCTGGGAGGCAGAAGCTGCAGTGAGCCAAGATCACACCACTGGACTCCAGCCTGAGCAACAGACTGAAATCCTGTCTGAAAAACAATCACCACCACCACCACAACAAAACAAACAAACAAAAACGAGAATAGTGCCTAGCAAATAATAAAAACTAAATAAGGGCTAGCTCCTTAATAGTATTATTGAAAATAGTCATGCCTTTTATAAGGAACTCCACTTGTTGGTATAAAAATCTAGAGAAACTTTCATACTTATAGAGCTTCGACCAAAGGAAAGTCTCAAAAACATAGCATAAACTAGAAAAAAAATCAGAAGCATATACACAATGTGATTCCATATGTAAAGTTCAAAATCTAACATAGTAACTTAGATATCTTTGAATTCATATATATATATATATATGAAATATATAAGAAATATAGATACAAAAACCAGAATAGTTTACATTTAGGTTTAACAGAGAAATAGTAGGATACACAAGAAATTTCAATGATTACTGTACAATTTTGTATATTACAAAATTATTTGTGTCACATGTGGTGAAATGTGATAATTTATTAAAACTAAGTGGTGGAAAGGAGCATGCATTATAAGATCTTACCTTTGTGTTTTAAATATTTCATAATTTTTTAAAAATTTTCTGACTAGAAGGAATACTTGAGTATTAAAACTGAAAGGGTCAGGAGTTACAGACAAAATTAATGAGAGGAGACCAACATCAAGACATATCTTGATGAAATCTTTGAATCTCAAGGACAAAAAGTATTAGAACCATCCAGGCAGAAAAAAAGAAGCCACCTATCAAGGCAAAAACTCTTAGGGGACCTCAAACTTCTCTGCACACTAAATGGCAAAAGTCACAGGGCAAAGTCTAAAGAGTTTTTAGGGCAGACTAAGTATAAAAATTTCATTCCCAAACCAGCTAGTGATTGTGTGTGAAGGAAACAAGAAAATTTTTAGTCATTCAAGGACTTGAAAATTATAGCAACTACAAATTCTTCCTGAAATATCTAGTCAGATATATGTCAGCTATCTGAGAGATCAATCTAAATAAAAAACCTGTAAGTGATGGTAGAAAAAAATTAAATATGAACAATTTATCTCTTTATATAATATAGTTAAAACTAAATAATTGTGAATAAAGCTTAATAAAATGTCAGTAATAATATTGGACAAGTAGATTCATATTCCAAAAATTTAATAATATTAAAGATCTAAAATCAGTTAGAATCATCAAAAAGTATGAAAGCAAGAGAAATTTCTAAAATGTTGGAGCTTCTCATACAGCAGGGGGAAAAGAGACACATCTATTTGGAGACAGTTGCAGTGTCTTTTTATTTTTAATTCTTAGTAAATAATATAATTTATAATATAACCAGACCTTCCAGTTTTACCTCCAATATGTAAAAAGCTTAGACATCATTACTCCTGTATTAGCCAAGGTTCTCCAGAGAAATATAACCAATAAGATGCATGTGTTGTATGTATATAAAATATATATACATAAATGAAGAGAAAAATAGAAACAAAGAGAAATTTATTATAAAGATCTATCACGTAATTATGGAGACTGAGAAGCCGCAGAATCTGCAGCGGGAATTGGCAAGCTGGAGACCCAGGAGAGCCAATGATATAGTTCAGGTCCGAAGGTCAACAGGTTATCAACCCAGAAAGAGTTGACGTTTCAATATGAAGGGAAGAAAAAGCCCACATCCCAGTTTGAAGTTAGACAGGCAAGAAGAATTTTCTTAATCAGGGGAGGGTTAGATATTTTATTCTATTCAGGCATTTCAGTAATTGGATAAGGCTCACCTGCATGAGTGAGGGCAATCTGATTTATTTATTCTGCTAATTTAAATGTTAATCTCACACCAAAACCACCTCACACAAACTCCCAGACTAAATGTTTGACCAAATATCTGGGCACCCTGTGGCTCAGTTAAGTTCACAAATTCAATTAACCAACGCAACTCCCTTTCTGCAACAAGAAAAAGTTGAACAAATTGAAAATTATGACATTTCTTGGACCCATCAGAGAAATGAATTTGCAGGACAAATCGATACCTTGAAATTTGAAAAGACAGGCGAATCTAGGGAGCCTGGATCTGCTTTACTGAGCAGAAGCCACTGGAGTTATAAAGTGGTATGAATGCTTAGATGATAATTTTAATGAATTGCTGGAGGCTGAGTGTGGACCCACATGACAATGAGAAACAGCTGGAAGCAGTGGTCTTAGAAGACTCCTACATTTTTCTGGGTTTTACTTTTAGAAACCCCATGAATTCCAAGAAAGAACTATATTTGGCTCTAGCAGGGAGAAAAGAAGAACAAGCCTTGAAATTCACCCAGAGCTATCTCCATAACAAAGGCCTACTCTCCAGGGTAAAAGAATTTATCAGAGCCTGTTCCAGAGCCATGGGGGAAGACATTCATCTCATTCCAGCTTCCTCTACCTCTCTTGTCACATCTAAGGGAAGGCAGGAGTAATCTGTAGTTAGGGGCCAATTTGTATCCCCCTAAAATTCACGTTACCCCCAAATGTATACATTGAACTCCTAACCTCTAGTACTTTAGCATGCGACTGTATTTAGAGACAGAATTTTTGAAGAGGTAATTAATTTAAAATGAGTCAATAATGTGGGCCCTGACCATCACTGATGTCCTTAAAGGAAAAGATTAGGGCACAGACACACACAAAATAAAGATACAGGAAGAAGATGGCCATCTATAAGTCAAAGAAACAGGCTCCACAAGAAATCAACCATACCCACACCTTGATCTTAGACTTCCAGGCTCCAGAATTTTTTTTAAAATTCTGCTGTTTAAGCCATCCAGTCTGTTTTACTTTGTTATGGCAAATCTAGTGTCTTAGTTTAGCATTGCTATAATAGAATACTATTCACAGGAGACTTTATAATGATATTTGGTTCACAATTCTGGAGGCCAGGAAGTCTAATATCAAGATGCCAGCATCTGGTGAGGGCCTTCGTGCTGTGTCATCCCATAGCAAAGGCAGAAGAGCAAGTGAGGTAAGAATAGATCGAACTCACATCCTTAATTGCTTTTATAATTGGCATTAATCTACATATGAAGGTGAGGCTCTCATGCCCTCCAGAGCTCCCTTTAGGCCTCATCTCCCAACACTGTTGCTTTAGGGATTAAGTTTCCAACACCTGCTTTTGGGGACACGTTTCAACAGTATTACATACAAACTAATACACTATACCAAACAAAGAAACAAAAACTTGTGGAAGTTACGGGCCAGAGACATTGGCTTACTAAAAGTCTGAGATTTTGTTGGAATTTTATAGGATAATCCTTCTCTTCCATATTTATTCCACAACAATAGGAGTCCCATATAATAAGAGTAGATTACAGCTAAAAGGGCTGCAAGACACAGATTTTCTCTGAATAGGAGTACTTAGAGATGCCCAAAGTCAAGAAGGAATTGAAATTTGCAATATCTGGTAAATAAAGCTACAGAAAACCTGAAGCCCAACTCCAAACCAGATGAACAGAAATCTCACACTTAAGATTTATTTACCTCAGTTTCTATCACAAAGCAACATCAGAATCAGAGGCAGATTTGACACAAAATTGGAGGTACTACACAGGCAATTTAAAATAACTATGATGAATATGCTAAGGGCTCTAATAGGAAAGTAGGCAACGGGCGAAAAAACAGGCCTGTTGCCAGGCATGGTGGTTCACGCCTGTAATCCCAGCACTTTGGGAGGCTGAGGCGGGCAGATCACCTGAGGTCACGAGTCTGACACCAGCCTGGCCAACATGGTGAAACCCTGTCTCCACTAAGAATACAAAAATTAGCCAGGTGTGGTGGCCCTCACCTGTAATCTCAGCTACTTGGGAGGCTGAGGCAGGAGAATCGCTTGACCCAGGGAGGCAGAGGTAGCAGTGAGCCGAGATCATGCCACTGTACCCCAGCCTGGGCAATAGAGCAAGACTCCATCTGAAAACAAACAAACAAAAAACAAACAACAACAACAACAACAAAAAACAGGCCTGTAATATAAGCAGAGAGATGGAAGTTCTAAGAAAGGCACAAAAGGAAATGCTAGAAATAAAAACACTGCACTGAAGTAAAGAATGCCTTTGATAATCTAATAGACTGAAGAAAGAATTAGTGAATAAGCTGAAGAAAGAATTAGTGAGCTTGAACATAGATCAATAGAAACTTTGAAAACTAAAATGCAAAAGGAAAGAAAGGATAAAGAAATAGATAACAATATCCAAGAACTATGGGACAATTTAAAGGATCTAGGATATGCATAACTGGAATAGTAGAAGTATCAAATGGAGCAAAATGAATTCTGAAGTAGTAATAGCTGAGAGCTTTTCAGAATTAATTCTGGACTACGAAACAACAGATTCAACAATTTTAAAAAAAGAAACCCACCAGGCAAATTTTAATTAAATTGCAGGAGACTAAAGACTACAATAAATTCTTCAAAGAAGACAGAGGAAAGGTACACCTCACTTCTAGAAGAACAAGATAGGATTTACAGCGGATAGTTTTTTAATTCAGAAATCATGCAAGCAAGTAGAATGAAGTAGTGACTGTTGAAAACAAAAGTACCAACTGGAATTCCAGCAAAATTATCCTTCAAAGGGAAATATAAATAAGACTTTCTCAGACAATCAAAAACTGATGGAATTCATCACTAATAAATTCCCTCTGTTTTTGATTGCCTGAGATGAAATAGGGAAAAATTTCTTTGTGAAGAAGGAAAATGACACATGTCAAAAATTTGGATATAAATGAAAAAAGGAATAGAATAGAAAAAATAAAGGTAAATTTTTTTTTTCTTATTAAGATCTAACTCAGTTTAAAGTAACAATAGTAGCAATGTATTGAGATGACATAGCATATTGATAGGTGAAATGAATGACAGCAATGTCTCAAGAAAGAGGAAGGAGGGATTAGGAATGCTCTGTTATAAGGTACCTGACTTACACTTGAAGCAGAATAGTGTCACTTGAAGATGGACTTAGATTAGTAAAAGTGAATACTATAAACTCTAGGGAAAGCATTAAAAACATTTTTAAAGAAGTGATATGCTAAGAGATAAAATATGATCATATAAAATGACCATTTAAAACCAGAAAAGGCAGAAGCCTCTGCTAATGAATACAAAACAGTTGCAAACCTGATTGCTATTAATTCAAATACATCAATAATCATTTTAAATCTAGTGCTATAAATACATTAAATAAAAAGGAGAAAATATCAGAGTGATTTGAAACAATAAGAACAATCCACAACTCTATGTTATCTATAAGAAATCTACTTTAAATACAAAGGCAGGTTAAAAGTAAAGGGACAGTAATGAAAACTGGAGTAGCGATATTAACTTCAGACAAAATAAACAAAAAATGACCCTCAAACTGATAAAACTGAAAGAAGAAATAGCCTCCTTCTTTCTTTCCCTCCCTTCCTTCCCTTCCCTCCTTCTTCTCTTCCTCCCTTCCCTCCCTCCTATCTTTCTTTCTCTCTTTCTCTTTGTTTGTTTGTTTGTTTGTTTCAGATGCAGTTTTGTTCTTGTTGCCCAGGCTAGAGTACAATGTTACAGTCTCATCTCACTGCAACTTCTGCCTCCTAGGTTCAAGTGATTCTCCTGCCTCGGCCTCCCAAGTCCTGGGATTACTTGTATTTTTAGTAGAGACGGGGTTTCACCATGTTGGCCAGGCTGGTCCCAAACTCCTGATCTCAGGTGATCCACCTGCCTTGGCTTCCCAAAGAGCTGGGATTACAGACTTGAGCCACCACACTCGGCCAAAATAGGCATATTTCAACATCCCCCCAGTCAACAACTTACAGATTACTTCCAGTAGTGTGTTGAATAGGACTCTTTGTGTGGTTAGTAGTTTGTGTGTGTCAAGGATTTGGTCTATTTCACCTATCAACACTCACTGTCAGTAACTGATACATCAAATAGGCAGAAAACCAGTGAAGATAGAGTTGACCTGAACAACACTATCAATCAACTTGAACTTACTGACAATTACAGTATACTCAATTTTAAAAAGAGCAGAATACACATTTTCTTCTAGTTAAACCAAAAAACTTCTGCATAACCAAACAATCAACACAGTAAACAGACAACCTAAGAATGGGAGAAAATATTTGCAAACTATCCCTCCAACAAAGTTCTAGCATCCGGAATCTATAAGGAACTTAAATCAGCAAGAAAAGCAAAGCAAGTAGCCCCATTTTTAAAAAATAGGCAAAGGACATCAACAGATACTTCTCAAAAGAAAGCATACAAGTGGCCAACAAGCATGTGAAAAACACTCAACATCAGTAATTATTAGAGAAATGCAAATCAAAAATGCAATGAATACCATCTCTCACCAGTCAGCGTGGCTACAATCAAAAATTAAAAAAAAAAAAGAAAACTAAAACAAATGCTGGCAAGCTTGCAGAGAAAAGGGAACACTCTTATACTGTGGCTGAGGGTGAAATTAGTTCAGCCACTATGGAAAGCAGTTTGGCAATTTCTCAAAGAACTTAAAACGGAGCTACCATTTGACCCAGCAATCCCATTTCTGGGGTATACCCAAAGGAATAGAAATTGTTCTACCATAAAGAGACATGTACATGTATGTTTACTGCAGCACTGTTCACAATAGCAAAGATACAGAATCAACCTACATGCCCATCAGGGGTGAACTGGATAAACAAAATGCAGTACATATACACCAGGGAACACTACACAGCCATAAAAAAGAATGATATCATGTTATTTGCAGCAACATGGATTGAACTGAAGGCCAATTTCCTAAGCAAACTAATGCAGGCATAAAAAACTGCAAACCATATGTTCTCCCTCAAGGGAGTTAAACCTTGAGGACACAAACAAGACAACGAATAGACACTGGAACCTACTTGAGAGTAGAGGGTGGGAGGAGGGTTAGGGTCAAAAAACAACTTATCAGGCATTACATCTAGGTGATGAAATAACCTGTACACCAAACCACAGTGAGGCACAATTTACCCATGTGACAAACCTGCGTATGTACCCCGCGAACCTAAAAGTTAGAAGAGGGAGAAGAAAGAAGCATACGTTACAGGAGAATATGCATTCATCGAAATTCACTGTATTGTATACTTAAGATTTGTGCATTTCACTATTTGTAAATTTTACCTTTTGAAGGAACTGTAAACAAAAGGTAATGTCAATGTACCCATCTGGGTCAGCCCTTGAAATACGTACCCTCAAATTACATTGTGATTATCTTTTCAATTCCATATTGGCTTCCAAATACAACTTAAGACGATTTACAGCAAGTTGTAGCCCAAAAGAATAATTTAAATTTCAATAATTAATATTTTGAGTGTTTCCTATGAACGAGCACTATGGCCAAATGCATATTAAATAAAAATGAGTAACGCACTTTATGTATAAGGAAATTGGGGCACAGAAAGAAAAGTAACTTGTTTAAGATTACTGTTGGAAAGGAGACAGCAAAAATTCCCACTGATTTCCAATATCTCTGGAGCCACTCCTAGCTAGGTGGGGTGTGGCAGGAATAGAAGCTAAGGACAATGATGTATTTGAGTAGTGAATTCACCTCCAAGTTTTCAGGAATCCCAGGCAAAAGAGATATTAAAATGAGATGTGTAGCTCCTAATATCAGATATAAAGAATCTTAACAGCTCACCAGGTGAGGCAAGCGTTTTTCTGACACTAAATTCAAAGAAAGTAGAACTTAGCCTGTGAATCCCTGTAGAAGAGCCATGGAACAATAACATGCACAATGTATTTTTTTAAAATAGCAGTTTCACAGAACATGCAGGCACATTTTTTATCTCTTTCTCACCCTCTCACCCTGATATTCCATAAAAAACTTAAAATGTGGCTGGGCGTGGTGGCTCATGCCTGTAATCGCAGCACTTTGGGAGGCCGACCCGGGCAGATCATGAGTTCAGGAGCACGAGACCAGCCTGACCAACATGGTGAAACCTCATCTCTACTAAAAATACAAAAATTAACCAGGCATGGTGGTGCATGCCTATAATCCCAGCTGCTTGGGAGGCTGAGGCAGAACTGCTTGAACCTGGGAGGCGAAGGTTGCAGTGAGCCAAGATTGCACCACTGTACTCCAGCCTGGGCAAAAGAGGGAGACCCCATCTTAAACAAACAAACAAACAAATAAATAAATACTTAAAATATGCTGCAGCTGCCTTGCCCAGCTAACAACATAATCCCGTTGATATGGCCTTCCTAGGAGCCCAGTTCTAACCTACCCTATTTCATTTATTATAGCCTGAATTAATCAGCCTCTTAGTAATCATAGTAATTGAACTATTTGTTGTGAGTTCAATCTGATCTGCTACTTAGGAAAATAAACATCTTGGTTTATCTGTGACATGGGTTCTCAAGAAATGCTTCGCTTAACACCCAGCTGTAAATCTGAATAAAATTGAGAAGAGAAATTTCCATAGACAAATGTTTTGGCTAACTGTCTCCTTTGGCATTTCAACTGAAATCTTTTCTTTAAAAAATATAGCTGCCATTTGAACCAAGATTTCTTTAGTTTATTCCATCTCCAATTAGCAGCTCAGCTTTGCACTGGCATTTCTACTTAGGCAGCTGCAGTAGACTCATCAGGCCAAATCTGCCTTTCCCAGTTGCCCACATGCCACTTTTACTGATATACACAAGGGCCAGGGACCAAGAGCTGCCCCCAGATAACTGCAATTCTAGTTTTTAATGCCTCCGTGAGTCGACAGTGATGGCAATAGAAATCAGTAAAAAAATCTTCAAAGAACACTGCAAACCTGTTTCTGGCTCAAGCTAAAAAGCATCTTTCTTACCTTCTGATGGTTGTTAAAAGCAATCAAACAACTGCAACTAGAAAGGGACAACAGCCTTTCCCTCCTCCCAGCATTGGGAAATCATGCCTCGTAGCAAAGATAGCTATGTTTTATTTCAAGAAAACCTAAAAGCTCTCTTCTAGAATATGCATTGGATCTATTGGGTAGGCATCTTTGAGCTAGCAACTGGGCACTGTGGTGGTTCCAAGTGCTCATCCAAAGCAAAAGCCATTATTTCTACTTCTGCAGTGATGCTAGAAATATTTGTAATGACTAGATTTTGAAAAAGAAATGGATAGGTCTAAGGAATTAGGCACATCATCAGCCCAAGGCATGAAGCATTATTCTATCACTCAGGTGCCTTTTTCTTCTACTTGAGGGATTGAGATTCATTTCAAAGGACTGAGTTAGTGATGGCAGAAGAATTCTCCTCTATCCCTGAGGTGGAAGGAAGTTGTCGTACATTTCTCTTTTAGAGTGAGATGCTACATGAATACCTACAGTAGATACTCCACCTCTCCATAATACTATGTAATTACATAATTAAGATGAAAAAAATTAGAGATCATTGGGTATAGTGGCTTACATCTGTAATCCCGGAACTTTGGGAGGCCAAGTTGGGAGAAATGCTTGAGGCACGAGTTCCAGGCCCATCTGGGCAACACAGTGAGACTCCCATCTCCACAAAAAAATTAGCAGTTACCCAGGCATAGTGGTGCATGACTGTGCAGTCCCAGCTAGTTGAGAAGTGGAGGCAAGGTAGGAGGACTGCTTTAGCTCTGACATTCAAGGGTGCACTAAGCTATGATCATGCCCCTGCACTCCAGACTGGACAAGATAGAGCAAGACTCTATCTGCAAAAACTTTTTTTCTATTAAAACTTCAGTTTCTCAGTTGTGCTGGCCACATTTCCAGTGCTTTGATGGCAGATAATAGAAGACTTCCGTCAGCACTAGCACTCCTCTATGAACGGATTCGTTCCACCTAAACAAAAGTCTCCGGGAAGCATGGCACTGGACAGTTCTGGTGTTGAGTTCACGATTTGTTATAGAAGACCTTGAGGCATGATAGAGGCGCAAGTCTGACTGCAAAATCACTAACGCTCAAGTGGGGCAGGTTCCCTCAGTATTGACATGACCATACGCACCATCCTGTTGAAAAGAAGAACCATACTGAAAACCTGAATCCTGACCTCAAGAAGCTTTCGACTCAAGACATCTCTCTCCCTCTTGTCTTTTGTTCACGTACTGCTCTTTATCGCCCCCACTTTCTCTGATTACGTTTTCCCTTGCCTGCTCATCCGTGAAAGAACTGCACGCTCATTTATGCCCTTGTAAGTCAATGACTCAATAGGAGAAGACTTGCTGCTAGGTTTGAAGACAAAAGTTTTAACGCCATACGCCTGCTCTTGAATGACTTCTTTGCATATTGTTGTAAAAATATTTCTCTTTCCCTTCTGGGAACTAATGGCATCCACCACGATACAGTGTAGTCTTTGGATATGCAGCAACGTCTTGCCAGACGGATGAACTGGTAACTGTCCAAGCTCATCAAAATGCTATTGTGATGTCAAGACAGCATCAAGACTGTTTCTGGAAAGCCTAATTACAGTGGCTGGGAGATGAGCTTGAAAGGATAAAGTGCTGTCCCTTAGCAAGACAAGCAAGTGGAACTTTACAAATGCATATTCCTATCCTCCTATTCTCCTCTGTTGCCAACAGGCAGCCAAAAAGCCAGCAGGGATCTTTCAAAGGCTGTCTTTCCATGAGGACTTCAGTGGCCCTGGCAATGAAAGGTGAGACAGAAGGGCATGTAAAATGGAGCTGAATGCCACCCTGGTACCAAGTTTATTATGCTGAGAACATACTTGTTGCAATGCTAATGGGACAGAATTCTATTTCTCTTATTTAAAATTTTCCAGCACAAATGAGGCGGTGCAGTGGGGCTGTTACATCATGTAGCTTTCTGAAAATGCTGGTGGCTTCTCTCCATTTACACCTCCTCCTCTTGCACATGGTGAGAGGATGCTTCTGCTTTTTACAAAGCGGTCCCATTTGCTTGGAAAACATCATGGGATTCAATCAGGATTTATAACAGCCAGATTTCACCAGGACTCAATAAAGGTAAAGACATCTTGGTCATATTCCAGATATGTTCAAGTCCTCATCTCTCCTTCTCTCACTGCTCCACAGCTGCTCCAACACCACCAGGGGGTGGGAAACGGGCCACTCAACTGAAAAGAAGAATCAGAGTTAAAAGGTTTGGCTTTGGCTATATTTTCCTCTAAGTTAAATCGACTTTCAGTGTGTAGTGGAGATGGCAGCAAAGGAAAATAAAGCTGGAGAAACGGGAAGATGAAGAAACGTGGAGCCATGTGTCTGGGAAGTTTATTATTTATTGGGGATATGTTTAAAAATAAATGGTAGACGTCAAGCGCCTAACACAAAATATAACTTAAAACCAGCGCACATACCCATGTGCCTCTTGAATTTGTCTTTTTTTTTTTTTTTTTTTTTGAGACAGAGACTCAGTGTCACCCAGCCTGGAGTGCAGTGGAGTATCATAGCTCACTGTAGCCCTGACCTCCTGGGCTCAAGCAATCCTCCTGCCTCATTTATAAAAAAAATGTATATATTGTGAAGATGGAGTCTCACTATGTTGCCCAGGCTGGTCTTCAACTCCTGGCCTCAAGTGATCCTCTTGCCTCTGCCCCTCAAAGTGCTAGGGTTATGGGTGTGAGCCGCCACACCCTGTCCACTTCTCTTAATTACTACACATCCTGACTTCAGCTAACATCTTCTCACAACTGGATTCTATTGTCTTCTTCCAACCGGTCAACTTAGAGCCACTCTTGCTCTGCAGAGAGGAAAGCTAATTTAACTTCTGTTTAAATCTCTTCAATAGTCTATCATGTTTCTAAGATAAAGACAATCTTCCTCAGTGTAGTTTACAGATCCTATAAATTCTGTCCCCTCCCTATGTCTCTGGGAAGCTTCAGCTCACCCACAGGCTCCCTCAGTCCTGGCCATCTGTCAGTCTCTCTCAAGCATCAGACTCTATCCAGCTTCAGGATGTGTGTACATGCCTGTCTCCTCTGTCTACATCCCTCTTTCTTCCCCCTCCACCTGATTAATACCAATTCAACCTTTCTATCTCAGCTTAACAGGTGCTTCATCAGAGAGCCTTTCCTAACCTAACTGGGAAAAAGCCTCTATTATACTGTATGCGCTCTTCCTATCCTTATTTCAACTTTGTAACTGTTCTCAAGATTTCATTTTCACATTCATCATATGAATATTGAATGAGTGCTTTTTTTTCCCTCACTGGCTGCGTGGGGTCAGAGGACGTGTCTTCCTTGCTTATCATTGCATCCGTAGGGTTCACCTAGCACCTTATGTCAGTAGTATCTCAAAAAGATTTGTGGAATAAATACCAGGAAGGAAATAAAGAAGGAAGAGAGGAAGGGAAGGAAAAGGAAGGAATGGAGGAAGGGAGGGAGGGATGGAGGAAGAACAGAGGAAAGAAGGAGGGAGAGAGGGAAGGAAGAAGGAAAGGAAGGAAGGAATGGAGGGAGAGAAGGAAGCAAGGAATGGAGGAGGGAGGGAAGGAAAGAAGGAGGAAGAAAAGGAAGAAAGGAAAGGAGGGAGAACAGGAAGGAAGGAAAGGAGAAAAGAATGGAGGGAGGGAAGGGAGTGAGAGAGAGGAGAAATGGAAGGAAGAAATAGAAGGAGAAAAGGAAGGAAGAAATGGAGGGAGAGAAGGAAGAAGGGAATGGAGGGAAAAATTGATGGAGGGAGGGAGAGAAGGAGAAAAGGAAGAAAGGAGTAGAGGGAGAAAAAGAAGGATGAAACGGAGGGAGAGAAGGAAGAAATGAATGGAGGGAAGGAAGGAAAGAATGGAGGAAGGGAGGGAGGCAGGGAGGAAGATGGAGGATAAAGGAAGGAATTTAGGTTACCTAGACACAACAAAATGTATTTCCTGCAGCCATAGGACCCAGCACATGCAATAGCTTCTCAATAAATAATTACGGCTTTATTTGCAGATTACAGAAAGCATGTAGCAAAGGTCCAGTGACAAAGGAAAATGGTTAGTTAAAAAAAAAAAGTTTCCCAGGCACACCAAAGAGCACATCAAGGAGGAGACAAAGGCACATGTGAAATGCATTAGCAATGGTCTAGGCTGACTGTGCCTTCGTTGATTTGGTGGATTTTAACAGAGATGAACCAGACTCAGTGTGTTCTAAGACACATGGCCAAAGGCAATTGTTACATCTTTCCTTTGAGGAAATAGACCTTCCTGAATTTGTCTCATCAGACCTTGGAGGCAAAAGGATGGACCAAATGGTATCTGCCACCTTCTGGTCCCAATTCAAATGTTACCAGCGAGCTTACTGAAGGGCCAGGAGAGTGTTAAAAAGTTATGCTTTCCCAAAATTAAAACGTAACTGTAGTTCTATTCTTGCTGTCCCAAATGGAGGAAACTTTAACTTGCCAAATAACATAAGCAGTACGTGAAAGAGCTTAACACTTTGATACATTATTATGCAGTAATTATTCAACCAATGATCAGATCACTGCATGTTATACAGTAATATTTTGTTTGGTGTTTGCTGAACTAAAATGATAGCAGGCCCCAGAACATTGATGGAACTTTTGCCCCATCTCCAACCAAAACATAGTTTCTGCTGTGTGAAGCTTGACCTGTTTTGGGGGGATGCATGCTGCCGTTTATAGTTTCCTGGCAGGTTTAGTGACACTAGGCTCTAAGTAAGATATATGTTAACATACGTAAGATGTATGTTCGCTTGCTCTACCTAAATACTGTACTGCATGTTACATTTCTGCATTGTCAAGTTCTAAATTGCATGTACCCTGCAAAGATGAATAAAGTTTTAACTCACCATACTAAATTCATTATTAATCTTCCTGTTGCAGTCCATGGCTAAGGCAAAAAAACTGAATATATAAAAATTCATTTAAAAAAAACTAGCATCTGTAGGCTCCATTTAAATTCCAGCATTCAAATGAAGCTTGAAATGGAGTTAAATGGATGATTTTACAAGTAAACATGTCTAAGTTAAGAAAGATTCTAATTTATTATATTCTTGAATGTTATTTGGAAATTTTATAAAAAAATAGATGAAAAAATAAAGAGATGTTCCAATTTGTTTCATCATCCTTAAATGGTTATTTATAGTATAAATACCAAGATTTTGTATACTGAAATAGAAAAAAAAAATCCTTGGAGACATATTTAATCATTTGGATTTGGTAGTGCAATGTTTATTCATTCATTTTTAGTCCATTAGAGTGTAAATTAGATTTGATTTGCTTGCTCTGATTGGCTTAATTGCCCCAGTTACAGCTGAAGTACAAATAAAATTGTAATAAATTGAACAGATGTTTAACCTACTCTACCACGATCTTTAATAGTCAATTCCAATTGCAATTTACATTCAGCAATTTAACAAGACCCGGAGGAAATGTATTTGATTATTAAAACAAGCTTGTTTGTTTCTGTGCGTGATGGAAACAAGACCATCATGTCACGTGCTTTGGTCTGGTGCAATTTCTTCATGGGTTTAATTTTGTTTTACATCTTGTTAGGAAAAAAAAAATATATATATATATATATATAAAAGGCATGACTACAGAAATGAGTCTGCAGCCTAAAAAAATAAGCATCATATTTAAATTAATGCTAGAAGGGAAATTTTACAAGATTAAAAAATGTTTTATAAAGAAAAAAACAAATCCTATTGCTTTTCCCCCCAGCAACTTCACTAATAGCCTCCGTGACAGCCAATGGGAGAGCCTCATCTTAATAAACGCATCAATTAGAAAATAAAAAAAATAATTCCATTATTCAGATTCTGCATGTCATTCACCACTGCCCAGACTAAAAGAAAAATATTCTTCTTACAAAAAATGCCTGGCATTGCACTAGTGTCTTCTGCACCTTTTCACTTTAATTTAATGTGGCTGCTAAGATACTGCATAACTTGCGTATGATCCGCTCTTAAGAATCCTTGGCAGAAACTTGCACATTGTAGCTCTTGTATTTCCTTGGAAAGAAATTTAGGATACATTCTATGTCAGTTGTACAAATGTATAATGTAAAATTCCAAAGAGATTCCTAATTATTGTACACTGAGGCCATGTTTATGTAATAGGAAAGTTAGTTTACTTAAAAAATTAAACTTGCACTGTGGATATAGAATCACTGAATTCAAAACTGAATGCTCATTGAAAACCAGCTCATCCTGGAGCCAAAACTCAAAGATCCACACAAATCAGATAAACAGCCTCAATGAGGGAAGATGCTGGGTGAGGACAATGGTGAACTGGAAAATGCCATCTCCTTTAAGGGATCCAAACTGCTTGGTTGCAGGCAGGTGTTGCCAAGATAGAATGCAGCCGAGGGATGACAGAGATTCTGATTTTTCATGAAAACCCGGGAATTGAGATTCCTGTGAAAACGTTTATGATTCAAAAGAAATGCAACTACTTCAACACTTTTAGAATATTTTGAATAGCAAAAAGCAACGATAAAAAGGTGTGAACCAAGCATATCCCCAATGCACGGGCTGCTATTTAGTCACTTATCTATCCAATCTTAATGTACAGCTGATGACTGGAAGCCCTAAAATAGTTCAAGTGATCATTATAACTTCGTGGTAAAACCAGAAACTAGAACCCCTGCCCCTAGGTAGTTAAAACCACTCACTTGGGTTCAGATCTCAATTATGATCCAACCTGCTACACAACCTTTAGCAAATTACTTAATCTCTCTGACCTATCTGTAAAACAGAGATAGTAATATTACTTATACCATAAGTTGGTTGAGGAGATAATGTAAGATATGAGATAATGTATAAGGAACACCCAGAACGTCTGGTACCTAGCAAGCATTCAATATATCAAAATTTCAATAATTGCCATCAGCATTATCATATTAGATCTTTCTGGGGAAAAAAAAAGCAAGA
The DNA here is from genome assembly GCA_963573385.1 of Cacajao melanocephalus. Taxonomy (NCBI): domain Eukaryota; kingdom Metazoa; phylum Chordata; class Mammalia; order Primates; family Pitheciidae; genus Cacajao; species Cacajao melanocephalus. The sequence goes on from CAUYLG010018884.1 coordinate 70,291, forward strand.
AATCATCTTTATGATAAAGCCCTTGAAAAGGACATTTCATTTCATGAAGTCTTGAAAAGGACATTGCATTTAAAACCTACTGCTTTGTGTGGGAATTCCTCAAAGCGCTAAAAACAGAATGACCATTTGACCCAGCACAATCCCATTACTGAGCATATAACCAAAGGAATATAAATCATTCCATCATAAAGACACATGCATGCATATTTTTAACACAGCACTACCGACAACATCAAAGATATGAAATCAACCTAAATGTTCATCAATGACAGACTGGGTAAAGGCAATGTGGTAAAAACACACCGTGGAATACCATGCAGTCATAAAAAAGAATGAGATCATATCTTTTGCGAAAACATGGATGGAGCTGGCTAGCAAAGTAACATAGGAACAGAAAACCAAATACCACCTGCTCTCAGTTACAAGTGGCAGTGAGCCGAGATTGCACCACTGTACTCCAGCCTGGGGACAGAGCAAGACTCCAACTCAAAAAACAAAACAAACAAAACAAAACAAAAACAAGTGGGAGCTAAAATAATGAGAACTCATGAACACAAAGAGGGAAGTAACAGACAGTGGGGCCTATCTGAGGGTGAGGGGTGAGAGAAGGGAGAGAATCAGAAAAAATAACTATTGGTTACTAGTCAGTGCCTAGGAGACAAAACCTCTTAAACAAGCCCCTGTGACAAGAGTTTACCCATATGACAAACCTGCCCGTATATCCCTGAATTTAAAATAAACGTTTAAAAAATGAAAGCTACTGTTTTGATTGTCCTTAAGATTCTTCCAAAAAATGAAATTAAAAAAAAAATCTACTTCTAGGCACATTTTTATTGTAAGTTTTAGAGTGAGAAGAGGAAGAGCAATGATATAAAGTGTGAGAAAGGAGAAAGGGTGAGGCCAAGGGGATGTTCCTAGGGAGCAATGTGTACCTTATGAATCCCATCTGCAGTAAATTCGGAAGCTTTGACCAAACACTACTTCCCCTCCCCCAATCCTCAACACCTGCTACATAGATGACAACAAGGAATACTATTCTGGGGAAAAGGGGTTCGTTTTTCTTAGTAGATGTTTGTGTTCATGGTAGACAACATTACAGATCACAGCAAAAAGTAAAAACTAAAATAAAAATAAAATGAAAAATTTTCAGCCAACTGTGCATTTGGAAACCATTTCATTCCACCCTGTCCTTTTATTCTGAGTCCAGCCAAAGGAAAGAAAAACTAAATGTTTATAAATGGAGTATCAAGCGGGTTTGTTATTTTTAAAAGATCAAAAAAAAGAGGAAATCTGATCATTGTGAACAAAACCTGCAAAAAGAGAAAAATATCAGGATATAATACAGCGAAATTCTTTTGACTGAGAGTCACTGTTAGGCATTCAACTCAGCACAAATTATGGTATACCATAGGCAAAGTGGACTGAAATTTCATACAACATTTAACACTGTGGGGATTTTTAAAAGAACTTTATGTTTCCTCATTTAAAAAATGAATTCTTTCTAAAAATTACAGTGCTTTTGCCAATAACAACGTGTTTTTTTAAAGAAACTATTTCTATGACTTTGCAAGTTATTCCTTTTGTTTGGTTTTATTGCATAATAAAATGAATCAATAGCATCATGTAAAATTGACACTTCAGATTAGGGTTTTTAGCATTATGCATGATGGGTAACTTCAAAAGAAGGTTCTGTTGACTTGCATTAACAAGGAAGCATATGTTCTTCTGGTAACCCATAAGGAATACTCTAAATATAAAGCAATACAAGAGTTAAATCACATCCTGAGAAAATAAACTAAAAATTCATGAGAATTTTTTTTTCTTAGCCCCCACATAAAAATTCCTTTAGGTATAGCTTGAATTATGATGAATACCACTGCTATTTTATGATATCAAGGGATGAAATTCTGATGAAGTAATTGAGTTAGTATCTTTTTGGAAAAATGTGTTGAACATCCCATCATACCTAAAACTCTGTATTAGTGAAAAATATAGCCAGGCATCACCTAATTGTGCTGGCTATTTTAGGCAATTTTTGCTTACAGCATATCCTATGTGGGACCGATCCAGGGCATGTGAGTGTTTGTCTGTCAACAGGGAGATCCCACAAGGCACTCTTGTGTTCAGGGCCAAACATTCTGGCATCTCATTCTTCCCCTCAATGCCCCCATATTGGCTAAAGAACTCATGGCAAAAGCCTGTCTGTTCTTCTCAGGGCTCCTTAACCATGTATATCTGAAAACCATTAATAAATCCTTTGAAAGGGTTTTTCTACCATTTTGTCCCCAAAGGAGCTCTCATTCGATCTATGTTCATTTCTTTCCTTTTCATACTTTGCTTTTCTACTTCAAGTTCTGGAAACATGAGAACTCAAGATTGACAGAATTTTCCATCCACGGCTAAAGAGCCCATTTGAGGATTTCCAGACATGCCCAGTTTGACACTACGTTCTTGCCCCCTGACCCTCCAGAGACCTATCTGGATTGTCACATGAAGTTGGAAGCCAGGGAGCCTCCTTAGACAAAGCTTTTGAGCCTAGAGTTCAATGGAAAGGCCCATGAGGGACAATTGTGAAGGCCACTGTCTGAACTGCTTGGAGGAAAAGTTACCTATGTATCAGAAAAGCATCCTGTAATTTTCAGTTCCTCACAAATTGAGGCACGCTTGTAAACTCCTCCAAGCTTAGGTGAGTGTACAACAAACCTGAAGTCACTGCTGGCCTGCGAGAACTCCCAAAGTATCTTAAAAACGGAAATCTGCAGATGGGGCACAGTAGGTCATACCCATAATACCCACAATTTGGGAGGCCGAGGCAGGAGGACTGCTTGAGGCTAGGAGTTCAAGATCAGCCTGGGCAACATAGTGAGATCCCATCTCTATAAAATAAATTTTATTTTACTATTTCCTGTAATCCCTTGGCACTTAGGAAGGCAGAGGCAGCCCAGGATTCAAGACCAGCCTGGGCAATCCGGTGAGACCCCATTCTCTACAAAAAGTAAATTTAAAAAAGTTAGTGGAAACCTGCAGAGATTAACATGCATATGTGTGGGTAAGAGTGTGTGAGCGTATACACAGCAGAGTAGGAAGGGTGTCTGGGTCTAGCAGTTATTCCTTCATTAATGTTACTATGTATCCTGTTAACCTAGAGAAAATGCTGAATCTGCTACATAGAGAGAGAACAGGCTTTAAATGAGGGAGAATGTTGCAACACATTACCACAGACTTAGTGGCTTAAAGCGGCACAAACCTATCACCTTACAATTCTATAGCCAGATATCTCACTAGACTAATCAAGATGTCAGCAGGGCTCTGTTCCTTCCGGAGAGTTTTGAAGATAATTCATTTCCTTGGGTTTTTCAGTGTCTAGAGGCTGCCTACATTCCTTGTCTAGTGGCCTCTTCCACCACCTTCAAAGCCAACAGCATGGCATTATTTTATTTTATTTTTTGAGACTGAGTCTTGATCTGTAGCCCAGGCTGGAGGGCAGTGGCATGATCTCTGCTCACAGCAACCTTTGCCTCACAGGTTCAAGTGATCCTCCTGCCTCAGCCTCCTGAGTAGCTGGTATTAGGGGCACCCTCTACCATGCCAGGCTAATTTTTTTTGTTTTTAGTAGAGACAAGGTTTCACCACACCATGTTGGCCAGACTGGTCTTAAAATCCTGACCTCAAGTGATCCATCTACCTTGGCCTCTCAAAGTACTGGGATTACAGGTGTGAGCCACTGGATCTGGTTAGCATGGCATCTTTACATCTCTCTTCCTGACTCTGACACTCTAGAAATACTTGTGATCACATTGGACCCACCCAAATAAACCAGGATCATCCTTCCATTTCAGGATAACGAATGTTAACTGTACCTGCAAAGTCTCTTTTGCCATTAAGATGAGATATTTGCAGATGTGGGAGATTAGAATAAGGACAACTTTGGGAGGTGACTATTCTGCCTACCAGCTGTGCATAAGGATATTTTTTTTTACCTAACCAACATAGCAAATTGTTTTTAGTAAAATCAGTGCTTATAGCAAATTTTGCCAAAAGATTAAAACAAATACAAAATCTAAATTCAAACATATAATGAATAATACAAATTCAAGGGGATATTCTACTCTAAGAATCCACTGAAATAATGAATATTTATTATGAACCAGGCCTACATTCTTGCATTTAATCTTCATAATAACCTTATGATCCAGGTAATAAGATTTCTTCTATTTATAGGTGAGAAAAGTAAAGGTTAGAGAGGTTAGTTTCTCAATATCACAGAGATAGTGTACAGTTAACATTTGAACCTGGACTATTCTAAACTCAAGAGAATGGATAACCACTACACTTATTTTTCAAGGCTAGATGCCCAAGGGCACCAACATTGTTCCATCTAAGGGCTGAAAACTCTCATTCAATCTAAAAATGAACACCTATTATCTTAACCCAATCATCATATTAAATTTCTCTCACTGGTTATAATTGCTCAAACAGATGAGATAGGAAGATTAAAACAAATATGAAATCTAGGTTTAATAATGATTTCTAAAGCTGGATTGCTAGAGCTATCTGGTATCCCATCTAATGCACCCCTTGGGTTTACACATACAGGAACTGAGACTCAGAGGAAGTAAAAGATTTGGTGATCGCAGATGTGAATTGGTGAATCCCAAGCACAGAGTATAAATATCACCTTTATTTCAACCACTCTACCGTTTTCAACTTCAACTGTCATTCATGACTGTTTGATATAATTCTTAGTCTCATGCTTCAGGATCTCAAACCTTCCAGGCTTCACTTTCTCCTGAGCTTTTCCTACTTCAGAGCAGCACCATAGACATGGATGTGAACACCCGTGGGCCCCCTCCCAGCTTTGGATGACTTCCCCCAGCCCCCCGAACTCCAGAGCCCTTCTCTTTCCCACTCAGACTGACAGCATTTGCCTTCAATTTTTTCCACATTACCATTCCAACCCAACCTATTTCCCAAGGCTGTCTGCTCAATCAGGTCTTTGACCTCCTCTGTTTCATTTACCCCTTTGGCCCAAACACAAAAGAAAAACATCAACAAAGATGGCACAGTGAGTTTCTACCATATTTCTTACATTCCAAATGAAACGTATGGAAACCTCCCTGTCTTTACCTCTGAAGATCAAAGCTAATTTTTAATCCTTGTTTAATACATACTAAAATTGCAATCTTAATAAAGTTGATCTGCTAGAGATCTCTTTTTCTATTTATATTTTTTTGTGGACCAAAAAAAAAAAAAAATTGTCTTGCTTAAGGGTCTAGGTATTTGTGCCTATGAATAATACAGATAAATTTAGAACCAAACATAAAGGCTACATGAGATAATTCACAGTGCTTTCTTATCAATTCACAAAGACTCAAGAAAAATCCAAACTCTTTTATTTCTGCCTGTCTTATAAACAAAATCATGGAGTTAAATTTTTTTTTTAATCATTAGCTTTTCTGGGCAGAGATTATTTTAATTAATTCTCTTTTGTATTGGATTCAAAACACAAGATGTAAAATAACCTAGCAATTTACATTTTTGTTTGTTCTTGTCAAGTTTTCCATTCAATTCTAAAATCTTTTGCAGAGAAGGTAATACCACTTTAAAAGAAGCAAGCATTTTATTAAAGTGAGATTCCTGCACAGGGGGAACAACATAGAAGCTGTGATCTGAGATGACAGTTGGTTTACTCTTACCATTTGATCACAAAATTTCTATGCCATCTGTGGGAAGCCACACAGGCAAATGTGTCATCACATCTAATAATGAAAAGAAAAAACAGACAGAACGTGCTGGAGAAACAGACTGCTTTAATTACCCCCTCACAATGCTCCTTGAGAATCTGGAGAAAAAGCATTGTGCATGCAAGTTATTTATATAAAGAAGGTAGCCAGCACTGAAGATTTAAAAAGAAAAAAAATTAGGATGCATGCCCTTGTATTTTCAGCATGTCCAGTTGGAGCAGAAGCCAATTTATAGCAAAGGTGGTGGAAGAAATCTTGTGAAAAACAGATTGGCTAAGAAAAATAGTATGATGATTGTCTATAATTCCCTATTTATGTGCTGGAATCTCCAAATTATATTCTCCAAATTCAAATAGAACCTGTACTACACCTCAGCAGTAAGAATGTTGGAAGAGGTTGGAGGCACAAAATCAGTTCGAAGACACAAAGTCTGGATCTGCCCAGTGTCTAAAGGTGAAACAGTCACTGGCCCCTAAGACTTTTCCATTTATTGTTGAAGCCCAAACCTCATGACCCATGTTTTGTTTTTAACCTCTATACCATAGATGTTCTCAGAAAGATATGACAGCACTGCAGTCTTTTTCTTTATTCAAGAGTAATATGAGTTATATCCTGGGTAGCTAAAAGAGATGAGAATGGTATAGTGACTCATGACCTAACCCTCAACAATGTAACTGCTATGGACTTAAGACAATTACAGTAATTTTTCTCTCTTCACACTGAGATCAGTACAAGTTATATAATTTCCCTATCCAAAAAAGAACTATCATTTCTTACCACTTTCAATTTCTGTTTACTTTCCATTACATTTCTGTTCTCATCTACCCCAGCTGTCTTAATACTTCTACTAAGCAGTAACTTCTACTCTCAGCAAAGGGCCAACCTTCCCAAGACCACCTGACTAGCTGACATTGGGACTGTAGGGTTAAAGTGAATGGGAAAGAGGAAACAGGAGCCTGAAGAAGTGACAGATGAATGGTCTGTCGACACAGAGATGGATATTACAAGAAATTAGGTTTACAGTCATTGTATTATGGCATGGTTGCATCTGTGTGTCCTGAGAATTCATTTTCACACTGACTTGTGTTGATCTCCCTCTGAAACTTTGTATAAATTTTATTTTTTCAATCAAACTATTTTTGAGCACCAGCTATAAGCTATGTTCTAGCACACAAGAGAAACAAAGAAAAAAATTTTTTTAAAAACATTGACCAAGGAAACTCACAGTCCAGTTAAACAGAATCAAAATTACAATGCAGCCCTTTTCCTTGCATTTTTATCCATTTGATATATTATGAAAGTAAATGTAACATTGCAAAGCCCTGCAATATTAACATGTAAAAAATATAAAAATATTTAATATGGCATATGATATATAAATGTGCCGAAGTAGAAAATGTTTTCCTCTAGATCAGTACATTAAATTTTTTTTAATTGTAAGATTATAATTTTTTTTAAATTATTTATTGAATACCTGCTAAGAGTCAAGTACTGTCACAGACACTGTGAATATAGTGGTGCTGTGGTAGACAGGTTCCACACCCTCATGGACCTTACATTCTAGTGAAAATCGATACAATATTTTTTTGGAAATATTTATAGTATGTAAAAGAGTGAAAAGCGTTAAGAAGAAACTACAACATGGAAAGAAGATGAGACAAAGGGGTGTTAGGTAATGTCTTCCAGTTTAAAACTGAGTGCAGCTGGGTGCAGTGGCTCATGCCTGTAATCACAGCACTTTAGGAAGGTGGACAGATCACCTGAGGTCAGGAGTTTGAGACCACCCTGGGCAACATGGTGAAACTCCATCTTTACTAAAACTACAGAAAGAATTAGCCAGGCATGGTGCTGCACACCTGTAGGACTAGCTACTGGGGACGCTGAGACAGAAAAATCGCTTAAACTCAGGAGGTGGAGGTTTCAGTGAACTGAGATCGTGCCACTGTACTCCAGCCTGGGCAAGAGAGAAAGACTCTGTCTCAATCAGTCAATCAAACAATCAATCAATCAATAAAACTGAGTGGCCAAGAAGGACCTCCTTGAAAATGTGACTTTTAAATACAGACCTGAAGTAAATGATTCTATAAATCATACTGACATCTGGGAAAGAGTATTAGTAATATTCAAGCCAAGTACAGATAAGTTTTCACTTGTTTTCTGTTTAACACATGTGACAATTGTTTCATTTTATTTTAAATTTTATAAGAAAAAGCATAATCTGTCAACACATGAATTTATGACATGTTTGGTTTGGGGTTTACATATATATTTAAATGTAAATTAAAATTTAAAAACACTATTTTAAAAAGTGAAAACTGTTTGCAGCATCTGATATTTGGTATTTTTGCATTCTGTACTTAAAACTAAATGAACAGATTTTAGATTCTTATTTGCAAGCGCATTTCTGTAAGCAACATCTTGTGAGAGGAAAGTCTTAATCCTCAACAAATAAAAATTCAAATTGGAAATAATCATCAATATGGCTTTTTAAATTGGATTTTGAAGTATTGGTTTTATCTTGAAGGTCAACATAAGACATTCGATCATTTGACTAATGGCTTTCATGAAGTTCATAATGTGGTGAATTTTGAGACAGCATCATTTCTCTGTCCCTATTAATTCATTGGATTACAAAACCAGGTTTCCTTGTATTTCACAGAATTCACCAATCTTATTATAGATTGAAATTAATCACTATATGACCTATAATACAAAGCGCATACATGATCCCGGGCTGTATAACGGTCATAACGGTCATTTACCATCACAAGGTGGGTAGCAGGGCTCAGCTGAATAAAAAAACCACTGGCATTACTGACTCCAGATCATGGTTTCCTGATCTTCAGTAACTGCTTCTCATGATCATCAGTCTGCGTTTGGAAACTCTCCAGTGAGTCTATTTTAAAGGGAAGTGGGTGTTGAACAATGAGAACACATGGACACAGGGAGGGGAACATCACACACCGGGGGCCTGTTGGGGAGTGGGAGAGCTAGGGGAGGGATAGCAGTGAGGTGGAGGGATTGGGTAGGAATAACATTAGGAGAAATACCTAATGTAGATGATAGGTGGATGAATGCAGTAAACGACAATGGCATATGTATACCTATGTAACACTGCTACACGATCTGCACATGTATCCCAGAACTTAAAATATAATTAAAATATAATTTAAAAAAGAAAGATATATATTTTTCATTAAAGAGAAGAAAGGGGTTCACCTTTAACAACAGAAGATGAGTGACATGCTTTATATTTCAAAATTCCAGTGACCTGGATAGTCCATGGAGCTGAGGCTATGACCAATTCGTTATCAAATGTGTGCCTCTCATCTGATAAAGCTACTAATCCTCAAGTATTTACGTAACACAGATGCAAAGATATGAATTAGTGTTTTTTAAAAAAAAAGTCAGTTACCAAATTCATATAAAGGAGTTTGCAAATTTTGAAAAGGCTGTGTATCAAAAGTTTGCTTGGCTTTCAAAATGCATTGCCCAAATAAAGTGGCCAGATTTCCAGCAAAGTCCAGGAAGCATTCCGATGTACACACGAGGTGAAATAGTATCAATAGATCACTGAGTTCCAGAATCTCTTAGGAACCCCAGATCCTGCAGTCCTCTGCAACATTTCCAGGCGCTGACACAGGTAGGAATTGGTAGTTTCCATGGCAGCAGCAAGTGAACTCAGCAGAGAGGTGGGTGGGGCTTTGGTGATCTAGTGACTGTGAAGCAAAGGTAGGAAGCAGCTCAGGTTTCAGTCCTAGAGCCTCTCTTTCCATTTCTACCAGTTCCTGGCTGTCTGAGTTAGCCCTCTCCTAGCAACAAATAACAGAAATAAGGAATTTGTTAACAAGTGAGTTGTCTGGAGGGCTACTGCTGTCTGTGGAGTGTTTTTCTCTTTTTCCATGGCAACTCTCATCATCTTGGAAAAGCTTGATTCAATGCTGGACACCTCTTCAGCTCATGAGAGAGAACTATCAGTAGAGTTACCGCAAAAGTCAGACCTGGTCCTGTCTGAATACCTGCTTAAAAACTCCCGGTCCTCATGGACTGGGTTCTGCCTAGGTTCTGGGGCTTCAGGTTAGAGTTATCATCATGCTTTCACAGCATCTACATTTCAGGTGAAAGAAACTCATGATTCAGATGATGAATTAAACATTCAGCCTCTGAATACAGTATGATTTAGTGAACAACATCTAGAAAGCACATTGGGTTTGGGATCTAAAGATCAGTATCTGCAGCCAGAAGGTGTAAGCCTGGATATTGGTTCTCCCCTTAGTTGGAAATGCCTTTAGAATTCATTTAACTTCTTTGAGTCTCAGGCTCCTCATCTATAAAGTTGAGGGTGGGGAGTATCAGTCCCAACTACCTCAAGGGGTTGGTGTGAAGATTTGTACACATAAGAGGGTAAATGTGTGAAAATGCTTTGGAAACTAAAGCTCTGTGTGAAGCTTGCTCTCATTCAGGTCTTCAAGTGTCTAATATTACCTCCCCAGACAGGTCTAATAGGTGAGTTTTGGGTTCCCTGAGCTACCCCAAAGCTGGAAAAACATTACAGTGGATGGGACCAGGGAATAGAGGGCTGTCTTTCAGGGGCTGTTTGCTCACCTTTGACTTCTCCTTATGGCTGCTTTAATTTTCTCTCATTAGCACATGACAGAGTTATCTGCCTTACAGTGTGTTCTCTAGGTTTTAAATTTCCTTCTCTTTAATTCAGCAGGTACTGATTGGGATCTCTGAATCCAAATTCCCAAAGAGAGATCATGTGATTAGCCCAAATTTGATCAGGTGTCCAGCCCAGGGGCAATTAGCTCTGGCCAGGGCCTGGGTCATCTGGCTCAAACGTGGTGATCAATCTCCTCTCCCATTCCCTCCTCTTCCAACAGATAGACGATGGGTGGAAGAGGAGGGAACCTCTCTCATAAAGTATTGTGAGATGGTAGATGGTGGGTCCCACAAAATGTACCTAATACATTTTGTAGCTTGGGGAGAAATCACCCCGCATCTCCAAGCCTCGGTTTTCTCCTCCATAAAATGGAGATTAAAACCACTTGCCTACCAGGGCTGTTGTAGAATTTAAATATAATAATTTGAAAATGAATCATAAAGTCCAAAAGTTCCAAAAAATGTGAGGCCTTACTCTTAGCTAGAGCAACGTTCACTAAGCATTTATTTAGCACTTATTATGCATGAAGAATACTTCAATACAAAAATGAAAAGTAAAGATAAATCCCAGGAATAGAATGTAGTTTAGCAATAAAGATCACTGGTTTTGGAGTCAAACAGATTTGGGTTCAATTGTCGTTGTAACCACTTATCAGTTGTGTGGCTTTGGCCAAGTTTTTTATCTCTGAGCCTCAGTTTTCTCACCTGTAAAGTGAAAGTATGACTCTTTTTGAGATGGAGTCTTGCTCTGTCACCAGGCTGGAGCGCAGTGATGCAATCTCTGCTCACTGCAATCTCCACCTCCTGGGTTCAAGTGATTCCCCTGCCTCAGCCTCCCAAGTAGCTAGGACTACAGGTGTGCACCACCTCGCCAGGATAATTTTTTGTAAGTTGGTAGAGACGGGGTTTCACCATGTTGGCCAGGATGGTCTTGATCTCCTAACCTCATGATTCACCTGCTCAGCCTCCTAAAGTGCTGGGATTACAGGTGTAAGCCACTGCACCTGGCCTAGAGTTTTACCCTTAATTACAGCCTCTACAGACCTACTTGATTCAGCCTCTGTACACATCTTCCAGGGTCAACCCTGGCACTCAAGCCTCTCCAGCGAGGCTTCCCAGTGGTTGCTCCAGTATGCGAAGCTTGTGCTTGACTCAGGTTCTTAACAATGGTGGTTCCCTCTGTCTGGAATGCTCTTTCTCTTGGTCTTGACAGGGTGGGCGCCTTCATTTATTTTTCAGGACTTTGCATAAATATCTCCTCCTCTGAGGTAACCACCTTACCTAAAAATGTGTTGCCCCCACCCCACCCACCTGTGATGCTATTTTGTGATATCAAGTGTTTTAAACCTTTGATATTTGACAAACTTTCCCAATCAAATGATAAATTATGTCTTTTTCTTATCTAATTTTTCGGCTACAAGTCTTCAAAATAATGTTTTTAATTTTTTTCCTTTTTTTCTTTTTCCTGTTTTTCCTAATTTGGAGTCACTGAAAATTAAGCTGTGCTTTCATAAAGCCCTGTAATCCAAAGCTAGGCAACTTCAACTTCAGAAGAAAGTAACAGCCTATTTACATACATAAGCCACTTTCACACCTGCCTACTGATGTATGGGCTTCAGAGTAATGTGGCCTATATTGATTTCCCAGGATTGTTCTTTTGTTTAGTGTTGTTTTTCTCCCTTTCTCCCCCTCTTTCTCTTCATAGGACATAAGACTTCACAACCTTCTGAAAATGAGCTTTCTTAGTAACTTGGGACCTACCCCTCTAGGAAGAAACCATCCTAGCCGTGAGACATCAGACAAAACATAAGACCAGAGACTCATTTTCTTCTAAAATGCTTTCTCTAAAAGATTTTTAAAAAGAAAATTGGGGAAAGGTGAAAGGAAAATATCTTGGAGCCCCAAAATCACTAAGCTAAAGAGAGGAGTCAAGCTGGAATCTGCTTAGGGCAGGCCTGCTCCCCATCCTATTCCAAGTCACCCTCTGCTCACTGAGTTAAATGCATATCTGATTGCCCCCTTTGGAGAGGCTAACCAGAAACTCAAAATAATGCAACCATTTGCCTCTTATCTACCTATGACTTGGAAGCACCCTCCCCACTTCAAGTTGCTTCACCTTTCCAAACCAAACCGTTCATCTTACATTTGTTGTTTGATGTCTCATGTCTCCCTAAAATGTATAAAACCAAACTGTGTTCTGACCGCCTTGGGCACATGTCATCAGGACCTCCTGAGGCTGTAGCATGTGTCCTCAACCTTGGCAAAATAAACTTTCTAAACTGATACCTGTCTCAGATTTTGGGGGTTCACAAGATCATTTGAACCCTAATCCGATGACTAGTGCCTTTAGAAAAAGAAGGAAAGTTAGACACGAAGCACCACACAGGGAGAATGCCATGTGATAACAGAGGAAGATACTGGAGTGGTACTGCCACAGGCCACAGAATGCCAAGGCTTGCTGGCAGCCACCAGAAGCTAAGAGAGAGGCGTGCAGCGACTCTTCCAACACCTTGATTTTGGACTTCTGACCTCCAGAACTTTGAGGGTTCTGTTACATTTCTGTTGTTTTAAGCCACTCATTTGTAACTATAATCCAAGAAAACGATAAAACTTAGTCAATGCAAATTAACATAATCTGTATTAATATAATTAAGCTCTTGCTGCAATAACCTAACTTCCAGTGGTGAATGAGGCGAGAAGTCACCCCATAACTACTTTTCCAGCAGAGGGCTTCTCTACAGCCTTGCTACAGAACCACCCACTTAGTCCTGGGTTGGAGCAGGTTTTACGGACCAGGTTTGGTCCCTCTCTGTAGCTCCCAAAGATACTCCAGGATGAGACCAACTCTGGCACCTTGGTAAACACTGAACTGGAACTTCCTGACTTTAATAGGGTGAACATGACATTCAAGCTGGGAGATTAGGGAGCTAATATTTTCCCTGCAACTGACTAAGTCAGCATTCTTACCCAGAATAGACCTGGACATTTCTCTCCAACTCCATGAAGAGATGGCCAGCCTCCTTGATAATAAGAGACATGCAAAGTAAAAGTACCATGAGATACCATGTTTAGCCTATCAGATAGACAGAGATTAAAAAGTATGGTAATACTTTGTAGCCAGCGATGTAGAGGAATAGACAATTTTATAGACTGAAGAGGAAGTTGGTACATCACTCTCTAGAAGTCCATTAAGCTATATCTAACAAATACAAATGCACAGGCCTTTTGATCCAACAATTCCATTGCTAGGAGTCTATTGCATGGAAGTGCAGGTGGGAACAATGGTTATTTATTGCAGCACCGTCTGTAGTATCACTGTTTGAAAACAACCTAAAATGTTCATTACTAGAGGACTGGTAAAATAAATTACAACACATAGAATGTTCTGCAGTTAAAAAAAAAAGGTCTTTTAATACTGATGTGGAATAATCTCTAAGTATATCATAATGGACAAAGCAAGGCAGAGAACAGCATGTAACATAAGCTACCATTTGTGTGAAAAAGAAAAAGAATGGAAAAGTCAGTAGATTCATGCTTGCTTCCATATGCAATTGAGTGAATTTCTTCCATCTGAAAAAGTCCTGTGAAATCTGAATTAGGGGGGCCTATAATGAATATCCAGATCTCCAGCATATCTCGGCTTCCAGACACCATTTATCCAATAGCAAACTTCCCAATTAATTTTCTGGAAACCCTGCTTTTCTCATGTCTTTTATTTGCTTTCCAAAGTGTTTTGGGTTTTGTTTGTTTTTCTTTTTGTTTTCTGAGACAGAGTCTTGCTCTGTCGTCCAGGCTGGAGTACAGTGATGTGATCTCCGCTCACTGCAACCCCCACCTCCCGGGTTCAAGCAATTCTCCTGCCTCAGCCTTCCGAGTAGCTGAGATTACAGGCACCCACCACCATGTCTGGCTAATTTTTGTATTTTTAGTAGAGACAGGGTTTCACCATGTTGGCCAGGCTAGTCTTGAACTCCTGACCTCAAGTGATCCACCTACCTCAGCCTCCCAAAGTGCTGGTATTACAGATGTGAGCCACCGCTGCCGGCCTGCCTTTCAAAGATTTCTCATTGCCTCAAACATACATAAATCTCATAACCTGACATTCAGGACTTAGTGCTGGGAAGACACAATTTATCTTTCCCAAATTATATATTCCATTACTCAAATATGGAAACCTCTATTCAACCAAAATCATTTGCTCACTGACCCCAGACACTAAACACTTTTATTTTATTGAGGAGCTTTGACAAGAGTGAGCATAAAATATTGTCAAATGGCTTTTCTGCATCTATCAAAAAGACGATGTAGGGCTGCTGTGACACAGTGCCACAAAATGGGTAGTTTAAAATGATTGAAATGTATTGTTTCACAGTTTTGGAGGCCAGATATCAAGGGCCATGCTCCCTCTGAAACCTGTAGGGAAATCTTTCCTAGCCTCTTCTGGCTTCTGGTGATTTGCTGGCAATCCCTGACATCCCTTGGTTTGCAGCTGTAAAACTCCACTCTCCACCTTCATCATCATGTGGTGATCTCCCTGTGTGTCTCTGACCTCACTTGTTCGTCTAAGCGAGTAAGTGCCTGAGTCATAATAGATCAGGGGTCCACTCTGTTATATGTTGAGTGTCCCTTATCCAAAATGCTGGGGGCCACAAATGTTTCAGACTTCATATTTTTTCAGATTTTGAAATATTTGCATTTGATTGACCAGTACAGGATCTCTAATCTGAAAGTCCAAAATCTGAAATGCTCCAGTGAGTATTTCCTTTGAGTGTCATGTCAGTGTTCAAACAGTATTAATTTTGGATCATGTTTGAATTTTGGATTTTCAGATTTAGGATATTCAAACCGTACATTATGACCTGTTCTTGACTAATTATATTTGTGGTGACCCTCTCTCAAAATAAGATGACATCCTGAGATATTAGGAATTAGGATTTCAACATATCTTTTTTAGGGCAGGGAATGCAACTCAGTCAATAACAGATTATATGATTTTTCTCTTTAGTTCTATGAATAGGATAGATAATATTGACGGATTTCTAATACTTAACCTATTTGCATTACTAGAATAAATCTCACTTTTTTATTAAAAAGTACTGTTTTTTAAATGAGCTGCTGGAGTCTGACTGCTGATATTTTAAGATTTTTGAATGATTTTCACAAGTGAGAGTATTCTGTTGTTTTCTTTTGATACTATTTCAGGTTTCAAGATCAATATAATTGCTTCATAAAAGAAATTTTGAAAAATTTCTTTATCTATGATCTGGAATAGGTTAATTAGCATT
This sequence comes from Cacajao melanocephalus, assembly GCA_963573385.1. Lineage (NCBI taxonomy): Eukaryota > Metazoa > Chordata > Mammalia > Primates > Pitheciidae > Cacajao > Cacajao melanocephalus. Next base: position 85,982 of record CAUYLG010018884.1, read on the forward strand.
GTGATTAACCGTTTTTCAAATGATGGATAGAATGTTTTTGTGAAGCCAGCTAGGCCTGGTGCTTTCCATAGAGGAGTCTTTTAACCCCTTTCTCTACCTGTTTTATGATAATTAGTCTGGTTAGATTTTATTTTCTAGGATTAATTTTAGTAAGTTTTGTTTTCTTTAAAAAATATCTATTTCATCTATTTTTTAAACTTATTTTCATAGAGGTGTACAACGTAGCCTCTAAGGCTTTCAAAATTTTTCCTCTGCTTTTAATGATTATTTTTCCTTTAACATTTTGTGCTTTTGTTCTTCCTCTTGTTATTTCTTTATTAGATTAGCTAATGGTTTGTCATTTTGTTGCATTGTTTTCCAAGAACTCTATTTTGCATTTATTAGTTTCATTGTTTTACTCTTTTCTAATTTAAGAATTTATACTTTCTTTAAAAATATCTGGAATTTTGGCAATTTTTGAGGTAATTCTGATTCCAGATTTGGGAATTACAGCTGTGATACATGTAGTTTTTTACTAGAAATTAGTCATCTGGTACCCAATTTTTTTCCTTTTAGTATTGTTTTCATATTATTGCACATGTTTTTCTTTGTGTATGCAACAGATGGAAGCTCTTTGAGGCTAAGAATATGCATTGTATTTCTTAGGAATAATAAATATTGATATTACGGCTATGAAGTTAGAGAATTAATGTAAGCACGAAGAACTTGTAGTATGCAGCTTCTGAAAGGGCTCCCAACCATCCCTGCCTCTTAGTACTCATTTTTGTCTCACTCCTTCTGTCCTTTAGTGTGGGCTAGATCTAAGGACTTGCCTCTGTGAAGTAGAATAGGACAAAAATATTGGAATGTTACCTCCAAGATTGGGCTATAAATGGCATCTACTTTGTCCTGTTCAGACTCTCTCTGTATGTCTTGATTTTCTCATTTGCTTGTTTTGATGAAGTAAAGGGCTATATAATGAGCTATTCTATGAAATGGCCTATGTGTTGAGGAAAAGGGAGTGGCCTCTGGCCGATAGTCTGCAGCGAATTTAAGTCTACCAACCACCATCTGAGTGATTGATTCTGGAAGCAAATCTGCCTCCAGTTGAGCCTTGAGATGATGTAGCTCAAACCAGTATCTTGACTGTGACCTTGAGAGAAACCCAGAACCAGGGGACCCAGCTGAAATACACCTAGATTCCTGCTCTGCAAAAACTTTGAGATAATAAATATTGTTGTTTAAAGCTACTGCTTTTGTGTGATAATTTGTTATGCAGCAATAGATAATCAATACAGAAGCCAAATTCTGTATACTTGTCTTGATCCAGGAAACATTGCCCAGTTGAAAACTGAACACTCTAGTTGTAATTTGGAAGTAACCTGCTCCACAGACAAATAACTAAATCAGAATTTAAATACAATAATGTAATTAATACCAAATTTTTTCATTTATAATGAAGGTATTTTAACAACACTTATAAAAACACTTTATTTTAATTTATTAAAGGTTACCAGTTGTCCCTGTCCTCATTTTTTTTTTTTTTTTTTTGAGATAAGATTTCACTCTGTTACCCAGGCTGGAGTTCAGTGGTGTGGTCATGGCTCACTACAGCCTCAACCTCCTGGCCATGAGCAATCCTTCTGCCTCAGCCTCCTGAGTAGCTAGGACTACAGGTTCATGCTACCATGCTTGGCTAACTTTTTAAAATTTTTTGTAGTGACGGGAACTCCTTGTGTTGCCCAGGCTGGTCTTGAACTCCTGGCCTCAAGAGATCCTCCCACTTCAGCCTCCCAACGTGCTGGGACTACAAGTATGAGCTACCATGCCTGGCCAATTGTCTTTTGGAATAACTTATTTTTAGTGTGGCTTCTTTTAAAAACTTGTATCTGCATATGAGTATTTATAACATGTCAAGTGAATGACAGGCTGCCTAGATAAAATGTGTAGATTATGGTTGAATTATAACATATATTTTTTACTGTATAATATTTTAATCAACATTAGTTTCCTAACACTGGTGGATAATGCTGGTTGTCTGCAAAAATTTCTGTCCTCCACTTCTTCCACAGTAATATAGTTTAAGCTGGACATAAGGTTATCCTGCTAGAGATAACATTTCCAAGTCTTTCTCACTGATGGAATGTCAGTGGAAGTGATGTGTGAACTTCTGCCTCACTTGCTTAATAAGACATTGCTGCTCAGGACACGCTCTCTCTCTTTTCACCCTTTCAGGAACTGAACCTCAGATGTGCCCTAACCCAGATTCAACCATGCAAAAGAGGACAATGACCTAAGGCTCAGTTTCAGGGTATGGTGGAGCAATATGATGAAAAGAACCTGAGTCATGGAGTAGGGCCATGGAGCAGAGCTTCCTACCAACCTCAACTGCTTGCCTTAGAACCACTCTATGAAAGAGAAATACATATCTGTGTTTCTTAAGCCACTGTATTTTGGGGTCTCTTTGTGACAGTAGCTTAATCTTTATCTGAACTATTATTAATACATCCATCATCAATTCCTTTTAAATATGTCATTTTGTAATTTATATATATATATATATATATATATATATATATATATATATAGTTGAGCAAACTACAAATAACTGGATTTCTGCCCTGGAAAAAAAAGTGGGGCGAGGGTGAAATGTATTTCCCACAGGTTTGACTAGTGTTCAATGATCAAAGAACTACAAGTTGTTTTTCTGGCATCAAAAAAAAATTTTTTTTTTGCATGACTTCAAGCTACTATTTAATATCTCTGCACCATTACAGCAGTCTTTCAGTACTACCACTTCTCAAAGATGTTGGTTTTTGTTAGGTTAGTTGGGAAATTCATGCTCAGAATATAAGACTGGGCCTTAGAAAAAAAGGCTCTAGGGAAATGTACTTACCACTACCCAGAAGGCTCCTCAGTCTCACTTGAGATGTTCAGAGCCAAATTCTCCTGAGGATTCCTTCCTAGATTGAATGGCTGCAGCACAATACACCTTGTTATCATGATCTCACTAGGCCTTATAGAGCTTATCTCAAGATTATTTTTACAAGAGCCTTATAAGAAAAACAAGAAGTGAGGATTATCATTTCATTACAGAGATAAACCCAGACATACAGTAACTTACATCAGGTGGCATGGTGAGCCACTGAAAGCTGGAATCAGTAACTGATCCTCCATGGAGATAAAAGGCTCTGTCTGCAAATACAATTCTTCGGCAATTACCTTAATGCTGATGTGCCATGTTTTGCTTTTCATTTTTCCTAATTGGGAGAAAAAAAATCGAAGCACTAAATTGGGGAGATGCATGATACAAGTGCCATTACAGGAAAACACATTTCTTTAACACATAAGCAGAACAGGTTCCCAACGATTGCAGCTCCAGCTTCTAAAACCAAACCTGTAAATGACAGCCAGCAGCATTGTGGAGAGAGGCTTCTAACTCCTGGGCTGGACATTTCTGTGTGTGATCCCGCCAGGCAAGACAGTAACTCTGTGTGTCTTCTGTAAGAGGAGAATGGTGTTCCTGAAGAGCTACAGCACTCTCTCAGTCCCCTTGACTTTGTTCTCCAGACAGGACTGAGAAGCAAGAATAGTAGAAACTAGGGCATGAAGGGAGACCACATCATCCTGGAAAGTCACATCCCAAGGACATTCAGTCCTAAAAGGACAACTGAATAAATAAGGCAATGACAGATGTTCAGTAATCATCATTTGCGCAAATTCTTTTTTTTTTTGAGACAGAGTCTCGCCGTGTTGCCAGGCGCCAGGCTGGAGTGCAGTGACGTGACCTCGGCTCACTGCAATCTCCGCCTCCTGGGTTCTAGCAATTGTCCTTCCTCAGCTTCTCGAGTAGCTGGGACTACAGGCGCGTGCCACCACGCCCAGCTAATTTTTGTATTTTTTAGTAGAGACGGGGTTTCACCATGTTGGCCAGGGTGGTCTAGATCTCTTGACCTCGTGATCCGCCCGCCTAGGCCTCCCAAAGTGCTGGGATTACAGGCATGAGCCAGCAACCAAATTCTTAGTAGGCTTTGCATGGACAATCAGTAAACATGCAGGCTTCTGCGGCAAACGGAAGACAGGATTAATTGCACTTTTGTTGCAGACTGATCACCTGGGCCTAATTTGGCTGCTGCCTCCCACGGGATCTCTGAGCCTAGGAGGGAAAGTTAGGAGGGGGGAGGGAAAACCAAGGCCGGCCTGCAGGATGTTTCCTTTGTTGTCTTCTGCTGAGTGCTCTAAAGTAGGTGCAGGTGCAGTGAAATACCTAATCCTGTCCCCACTCCTCCAGCACTTCGTTAGCTTCTTGTTTAAAGTCCCCCAAGACGGTCTGATGCGGTCGTCCTAGTGTCATTGCTTAAAAGACAGGCAGAGCAAAAAGAAGTAGGAGAGAGTGGTAAGCATTGTTTTTCTCAATGCGGAAAACCCAGAAGGGAGTTTCCTCCCCACCCACCTGAAAGTGTTCCCCAGTTGCCAAATCAAGGGCGGGGGCAGCGACGCGGAGGATGTTGACTCAGGGCCCACTTTGAACCTCCTGGGTACTTGAGCAAAGTCGAGGGTGTTCGGACATCTGGGGAGACGTTGCATCACGCAGTTTGGAAAGAACTTGGGAATTTTCCTTAGGGGGCTCGCAGTATTTACTGGGAACTAGTCTTGCAGGGACGTGGGAGTAAGTGGGTGGCTGTGGGGAGCTGGCGTGTGAGGAATTCTGGCTTCCCCTTGGGCTCAGAGTTGCAAGGAAAGTCACTATGGGATCAGCCTGTGCCCGAAAGGATGGACTCGCACAGGTGCACGCGCGCTCGGCCGCTCCATTAGTGTCGCGGGAGGAAGTGGGATGCTTGGGGGCGCAGCGAAAAGAGAGGCGCAGCTGGGACACCTGCACTCCTCTGCCCGATTACTGGCTGTCCTGGCCCCAGGGCCGCCCAGGTTCCCAACAGGGTTCCCTTGACCGCCAGGACTGAGAGAAAAGGGGACGCGCCTGGCGCAAGGTGGAGGCGGACACCTGGGCGGGCGCTAGGACCCGGGCGGCGCACCTGTTGGCTGGAACCCGGGGCCCCGCCCGGCCGGCCTCCGCCGCGGGTGCGGGACCTACAGGGGCAAGGCGGGAGTGGCAGTGCCGGCGGAGGGCACCGGCCCGGCGTGGCGGCGGCGGCGGCAGAGCGCGGCCCTGGGCTCACCATGGCCGAGCTGCTGCGGAGCCTGCAGGATTCCGAGCTCGTCGCCCGTTTCCAGCGCCGCTGCGGGCTTTTCCCCGCGCCAGATGAAGGTCCCCGGGAGAACGGCGCGGACCCCGCCGAACACGCGCCGCGGGTCCCCAGGGTCGAGCATTTCCCGGCGGCCAACGGTGGCGGGGCCCCGGCCAAAGGGCTGCGCGGAGCCGCAGCGCCGCAGGTAACCGCGGGCAGGTGTTCGCCAGGGACGGGGAGGGGGCGGCTACGGTCGTGCTGGTCTCGGCTACTCCGCCACGCGGGGCTGGCCGGGTGGAGAGGGCGCTGTCCTCGGCAGCGACCCGGCTCCCGGCTTTGCGAGTGGACGGGGAGGCCTGGGCTTCCAGGAACCAGGATGCCACCCCCCAACGCTGCCAGGGCCAACCGGTCCACTGAGGTAACCCCAGACCCTGTCAATGCAGTGCATTTAGAGACTTCCCACTTTAAAAAGTAGTTAAATTCATGTAGATGCCACCAGATATGTAAGAGATACGTAATAAAACAGAGGAGCACGGATGTCCTTGGCACTTCCCCGGGGAGACGTTCTTAGACTCCCCCCGCTCCGTATTCTTGCATTTCCGCCCATCCCCCTTCCCGGATCCGCACTAATGCGGGTGCTGCTGGGCTTGCCGCGCTCCTCACCGCGCTGCACCGCCAGCTCTGGGGACAGAACTTCGGGCTCAAACGGCTCCTAGAGAGATTTACAACCCCCTGGACTAGCCCCAGCGATGATGTCCTAACAGCACCTCCCGCTCGCCCTCCCCCAGAGTCTGCGGCAGGGGGTTGGCGGCGGGTGGGGGGGGGGTCCCTCCTGCCGGGTGGGTCTTCTATGGACTGACGCCAGTGACTTCTAACAGATGCTTCTGGGAGGGAAGCCTGCCGAGCTCCCAACTAGGCGTTCAGAGCGTGGTTATACAACCCGCTGCGGCTTGGCAGGGACCAGCGTGAGTTGTCGTCGTCGCAGTGCACAGGGGCTCAAGGCAAGAGGGAGCAGACGGGCTGCACTTGGCTTCTGGGGATGCCTGTCTACAGGGGCACCTGCAGCGGCTGCCCTTTCCCTCGGCAAAGTCAAAAGTGTGGCGCAGGAGAACAGAAGCAACCTATTAACAATTCCAACTCCTTGTACAAAAGCCACATTTTGTTCTTCCTAGGAGGTTTCGGTGACAGAAAAGTGGCCTTTATTTATGTGTGAATTTCTAGATGTAACTGAGGAATTATGAAGAACCTGGCTTCTGTGTGGAATGGAATATTATAGGCCTTGGATTCTAGAATGAGTTTGGGAGGATGAGGGTGGATGTGTGTTCCACTCCAGAGAAATCCCCCTCTGCATTTTTTTCTCTTTATTGTTCCTTCTTTATTGCATGTGACTTTCTAGTAACTTATAGATGAGTGTGAGAACCCCCTCTTTTCTCTTGCCTTGTCTTAAAAAGAGGGCAGAGTAGGGGAGATAAGAAATTAGCCTGGTGTGGTGGCGCACACCTGTAGTCCTAGCTAGTCAGAAGGCTGAGGGACGAGAATAGCTTGAATCGGGAGACAGAGGTTGCAGTGAGCTGAGATCGCACCAACAGAGCCAGACAGTCTCAAAAAAAAAAAAAAAAAAAAAGTCCCCTGGCTGAAACATACCGTGACATCTTCGGCGCACACACCATTTGCACCCGCAGGTAGATGCGTGGGTTGCTTTCTGTTGCTGTCTTCACAAGCTTCTACCCTGTTTCTCTAATTCAGGAAGCTGAAAAAGAGTGAATTGTTCCACTAGTGCTTTTCTAGCTGTTTTAAAGATCACCTCTGGTAACTTAACTTTAAACTCCAGAGTTGGGTCCTCTTGACCTTTAAAAGTAAGATAAAGAGATTTCTTGCACAGTGATATCTTCTTACTACTTGCCGATCCTGGGTCTTCAGTGAGCCAAATGGTGGGGTTTTCCCTGGACCCACCTGCCCAACACAGGACATCTGCTCAGAGATCAGGTAAAAGCAAGAGAGCTAAATGTGCAAGATAAGAAATCACTGTGTTGGTATATAATGTGAGAGCATTTGATAAAGGTTAATGAATGTTTTTACAGGTGGGTTGTTTTCAAATGACTTGGGAAGATTAATCCTTTTTATACACACATAGAATCCCTCCTCAGAAATGATCTCATACCTGCACCCAGGTAATGTACAGGACTTTGAGGGGGCAGTTGTGAAAAGTATGCTGCCCCCTCTGCCTCGGGCCTTTGAACAGGCCTTGGCCTGCCTGAGCTGCCTGTCCTTTCTCTAAATAACCTCCCCACCCATCCTTCTGTTTCCAAAGGTCAGTTCTTCTATGGGTGCCTTCTCTGACCTTCCAGCCTAGCTCCTTCTACCATAGGCTCTCTTTGCTGGCTGGGTTTCTTCATTACAGCATTTATCACATTGTCTAAATGTGCCTTTGTGTGGATAGCTGATTATTGACAGCCCCTCCAGTGGATGGTAAACTCTAAGAATCCAGGAAACTTGTCTGTTATGGCCCTTATTTTCTTCCCATGGCCTGGCATATAGGAGGAGCTGGTGGCTTTTGTGAATACATGAGTGTAGATTGCAGTATAAAATAATAGTTTTTAACTTTTTTTTAAGAGACAGGGTCTTGCTGTATCATCCAGGCTGCAGTGCAGTGGTGCGATCATAACTCACTGCATCCTCCAACTCCTGGGTTCATGCAGTTCTCCTGCCTCAGCCTCCTGTGTAGCTGAGACAATAGATGCATGCCATCATCTGGCTTTTTTGTTGTTGTTGTTGTTGTAGAAACAGGGTCTTAATATGTTGCCGAGACTAGTCTTGAACTCCTGGCCTCAAGTGATCCTTCTGCCCTAGCCAGCCAGAGTGCTGGAATTACAGGTGTCAGCCACTGTGACTGGCGATGTTCTGTTTAAAAAAAAAAAAAAAAAGTGAATATTGAAAATCAAATGGTATTTCTGCATAACCTAGAAGGCAGCACCGGGATATTGATTTAAGACCCTTCAAACAATAGAGAAGTTTTCTTCTTCATTTGAGTGACTTTACTTAATGTATCTAATTTACCTTCCCACCTTCCACATTTTCTATATTTGTTTTAATTTTGAAAACAGGACAAGTGTAGAAATGATTGACTGAAAGTTTCGTCTGCAAGTTCTCATTATACTACATGCTGCTAGCTTAAAGATTAACTGCATCTTTTACAAACCAGGAGTGGGCTTGGCTTATACAAGCCTGTCATTGAATAAATTGGACTGGGCCTTAGAGATTTCCCAGTAGTCATGAATTTCACAGAAAGTCTGAGTCCTGAAGGGTTAAGTGATTTGTTGAGGACTTCCAGGATATCTGCAAGGTCAGGGGAAGTCAGATCTTTTGACTTCCACATCTAAACTTCTTTCCGCTGTGCAAATTCCAGGGAAAATTCCAGGGCCTCACTTTATCTAATTCACTGAGGTGTGTCTTGTTGGTACCGTCTGGGACAGGGTGGAGATCGTGTGAAAAGAGGTGGTATTGCTTTCAGTTTGCAAGGGTATCTGAATTGCAAGAGTAACTGTAGGAAGCCATTTTTGGTTATTGTGTTGGGAAGCATTGCCCTGAGCAAAAGGCAGGGGTCCTAGGACTGGGCCAGGAAGGTAAAGTATGATGAGAATTTTGTTTATTTGTTCTGGGGTAAAGCCAGCCTCAGGTACCATGGAATTTTGATTTCTAACATTTTGCTTACTCAATACAGTTGTATTTAGTTAGACTCTGCAGCACCTTCCTCGGCATCACATTAGACTAAGGATCGTCCTTTCTAATATCCCTGTGTCCTGTGCTTTTTGATAACTGCTCAGACATAGTTCTCACATTGACTTAGGGAGATCAAAGATAAGTTGTTTCTAGAAATCTTTAGACTCCTAGTTTCCCTCTTGAAGCAATTGAGGCCTTCTAAATCTGTTAATCTCCAAAACTCCACCCTTGATTTCACTGGTGTGCTAAAGTACAAACAATATATCCCAGAAACCAGGAGACCAGGATCTAGTTCTACCTTCATGTTATTTTGGACTTCTCTGAACCTCAGTTTTTCCATCTGCAGAATGAGTGGAGTGGAAAAGGACCATGGTTTTCCCTTTCTTTTCTTTATTTTTTTTTAAATTATTACTGTTTTTTTTTTTTTTGGATGGAAACTCGCTCTGTCGCCCAGGCTAGAGTGCAGTGGCGTGATCTCAGCTCATTGCAGCCCCTGCCTCCTGGATTCAAATGATTCTCCTGCATCAGCCTCCCAAGTAGCTGGGACTACAGGCATGTGCCACCATGCCCAGCTAATTTTTGTATTTTTAGTAGAGATGGGGTTTTGCCGTGTTGGGCAGGCTGGTCGTGAACTCCTGACCTCAGATGATCTGCCCACCTTGGCC